>JAOVYV010000016.1:19164142-19177682 GCA_025674545.1 Hassar affinis | reverse complement strand
TAAATAGTCATGAAAATAAAGAAAACGCATTGAATGAGAAGGTGTGTCCAAACTTTTGGCCTGTACTGTATAACATACACTACGCTCATACATCATCCTTTAGCTCCAAAAGATGTCTGAGTTACAGATTGGAGCCAGCAACCAGCTGAGAGAGAGAGAGAAAGAGAGAGAGAGTGAAAAACAGTACTGGGAGTGAAAGAGTCTGATATTACTCTGTATGAAGAGAATGGATTGGAGACTGATGGTGTTTATTGGTTTTTGTTCTGTTTATAATGTAAGGCATTTATTTAATTTGGTGGAAAGCTATTACACATGATATATGAAAATCTGCTGATTTTGTCCTTGTCATGCAGTTTCTAGCCCATCGTTACAAACCCCCTTCCTAGAAAAGTTTAAAGTTCCTTAAAATGCAATCAAAACTGAAATGTACAATTTGTTCATTCACAAAGAAAAGATTTTCAGCGTTTCAAGGATGAACTTAATTCTATTTGTTAAGTAGAAACAAATTTAGAAATTGATGCTTGCAATACACTCAAAAAAAAAGTTGGGACAGAGGCAAAAAAAGGAGGATCCACCAAAGGCTTAGTCTTTGCACGCAAAGATGGAATGTGGTTCACCACTTTGTGAGAGAACTTCATGAGAGATTTGTCAGTCAGGTCAAATACAATGTCAAATTACAGTTCATAATATCATGAAAGGATTCAGGGAGTCAGGGGAAATCTTGGTGCATGAAGACCAAGAGTGGAAACTACTGCTGAGTGTGTGGGACCATCGAGCCCTCAGGTGGTATTTTTTTGAGAAACCGTCATGCTACCGTGAATGACATGGGAGTACTTAGGAAAATCAGTCAGTCAGTCATTATCTGTACCGCTTATTCCCAGTTACGGGGTCACGGGGGAGCCAGTGCCCAGCCCGCAACTCTGAGCGCAAGGGCAGGAACCAACCCTAGACAGGGCGCCAATCCATTGCAGGGCCCACACACACACACACACCCACACTCGCATTCACACACCAAGGGCCAATTTTCCCATCACCAATTCACCTACCTGCATGTCTTTTCTCATCACCAATTCACCTACCTGCATGTCTTTGAACCCGGGTCCTTCTTGCTGTGAGGCGACAGCGCTATCCACTGTGCCACCGTGCCGCCCCTTAGGAAAATCATTGCCACTTAACACAGCCCACCACTGCATCAAGAAATGCAACCTGAAATTTTATTATGTAAAGAGGAAGCCATGTATTAATTTTACACTCAGAAATGCTGACTAGTTCTGTGGACCTGAAGTCATCTGAGATGGGCCGGAAGACAATGGAAACGTGTTTTGTGATAAGAAGAGTCCATGTTTCAGCTGGTTTTTGGGAAAAGCATTTTGCAAAATGCAACAAAAATGCAAAAACCTGCAAGCTGTGATGCCATGGTGGGTGGTGCATCAGTGCTCACGGCATGGCGGATTTGCATATATATATGTGAAGGTACCATTGATGTAGAGGCTTATACTGGTATTTTGGAGAAACATATGCTGTCATCAAGATGACGTCTTTTCCCCTCATTCTGCATGAGTAACAACAGCAGGGAATGACTGGCCTGCCTGTAAAGAGCATCATTAAAAGAAAAGGTGATGTGGCCCAGTGGTAAACATGTTTCTGTCCCAACTTTTCTTTGAGTATGTTGCAGGTGTTAATGTCTAAATTTGTTGTATTTAGCAAATAGAATAAGTTCGTCACTGATATTATCATTGTCATTCTTTGTCCTTTTCAAGTTTCAAGTAAATTAACAAAAGACAGGTTTCAGTTTTTATTGCATTTTTTCCAGAAGAGTCCCAACTTTTCTGGAAATGGGGTTTGTAGTTTAGCAATAGTACGGGCTATTAAGAACAGAAGGTGTCTGTATTTTTCTTTTTCAAACCTGCTTATGTTGTGCAAGACTGAGTCAGTTAGAATGATATATGCTGAACAGGCAATTTAATTTCATTGCGTAGTTTATGCACTTGTAAAGCTGTTTTAGCTAATCACTAGTGATCTGACTAGTGACTAACTGGAGGCGTTTTATACTTCTTATTATATTTCAGTTCTGTCGGGCAACAGTGTGCCATCTGGGGCATCTGTTCGCCCTTGGCATGCAACTTATAATTCTTGCTCGGTGACATGGGTGTCTGTGTTTGACAGGATGGAGAACAAACTACAGCAAGTAGTTAACAAATTACATCATAGAACGCAGATTGGGTGTAGCAGTGTTATCTACATTGTATTTTTGCTAGCTTAGTGGGGTTAGTGGACTAGTCTACAGGCAGCTAGAATTCTCTGTGCATGTGCACTCAGAGGATTATCCCTTAATTGGTTACACCAATAAAAGCTTTGAAAAACTTGACTAACCATATTTGTTGTTAGAGATCTATCAACTGCATGTGGCACTTGTTACTAGGTAACTTTGTGCTTTTTCACTGATATTCTCCACAATTTAGTCATGTCTTCTTCCCACCAAGGATCTCTCCTCTATCATATGACAGCTACCAGTTATGGAGGGCGAAGGCTATCTTACTTCCTCTGAGGCACAGGAAGCCAGTCACTGCATCTTTTTGAACTGCAGCTTTATGCACTGTCAGGGGAAGTTTAACACACTTGGAGGAAAGCACTTCTGCCCCACTTCTGTATGCATGAGCTTATAGATGCCCATGATTGGGCGTTGTCACAGTGATTGATATGGGAGAGAGAGTATTCTGCCCCTTAGTCCCCAAGAGCATGGCCAATTTTGCTCTCTTGAACTCCCGGTAATGGTTGGCTATGGCTTCATTGTGATTCAAACTTGTAATCATCAGATGATAGAGGGAACACTTTTCAGGTGGTAGCTTGTGGATTAGCTATTGGCCAGTTGTTGCTATGGTTAGTGACTGATATGACTAGCTGATGTTGAATCTGTGGCACCTCATCTGAAATCCGAGTGCAAACTGTTCTTAGGAATTGCAGTCCTAAGGTTAGGCAAGGAAGAACATTGACAGCCAGCTAAAATAATTAGTTAATCTAAACCAGCTAAATTTGTTGACAGGATACATTAGTTCCTGTTAGCTAAAATTATTGTAGCTGTGTGTGTAAGAAACATGCACTTTAGAGCTACAGCACCCAGAGCTGCAGCAGTAATCTGCCTGGTCTAAGCCAACTATGCAGTGTATGAGCTAATAGATTCCAGCTTGACTTAATGATTGAGGAATTAAATACATCTCTGTGGTCTACCTTGGACACTGCAGTACCACTGTCTTATATGAGAAAACATTAGCTAGAGGTCTTCCCAATAGCATGATGGAAATTTCTGAAAAATTTCCACCAGCGTATTGTCTTAGCCAGAAAAGCATTTTTTCCCCCCAAGCTTTGAAAAGCAATAATAACAATGTTAGGTTCCTAAAGTATTTAACACAGTATCTAGCAAATTTGTGGACTTAAATTCCACCAGACCTTAGCAGCAATGATTTCTCAGATTTCATCAATAACAAAACAGAGACTATAAGACCTACAATTCATCAGCAGGCTGCCAGAAATCCGTTACTAATTACTGTACTATTCTATTACTAATTCTAATCCATCATGTAATGATGATAACCCTTGAGGCGTCATGATCCAGGAGTGTCTAGATCAGGCTTGTCATATTTTCTATAACAAGCTTCTTCAAACTTTGTGTCCTTGACTCAATACCATCAGTTACTTTTGTGATGAGTGGTCAGAACGTTACTAAATATTAAATGTAATAAGATATATGTTGTCAAGCCACTCCTGAAGAAACCACACCCTGATCCTGTTGATATTTCTGATTACTGTTTGCAGCAACCGCTTTAGTTGAACCAACTCTTTGAAGTTTTTTAATCCAATGGCCTTTTCCTTTTCTAAATAGGAATAACTCTCATGCCACATTTCTCCCATATTTCGGGAGGCAGGGGGAATCTGAGTACCCACAGGAAAGCCAGGTTCTGTGTAGCAGTGTCTTGTCACTGTGTCTTTGGTGATGGGGGAAATGTTGGGCTAAAATAAAAAACAGTTGCCGTAATATTACTGATAATAATAATTCTGTATATGTGAAGTGAATATTCTTCTAGCATACAGTATATGAGAGTAAATTATTTATATTCTGGTTTTTTTTACATTCGCCTAGATTAGCAATGTTTAAAAAATGCATAAAATTATTTACAAGCTAAGTCATACAGTTACATTAAACTGTAAATTCTACACCCTATACAGAGATAACTGTAGGGGATAATGTGACTAAATTCAAACATCATTACGTTATCTCTGGTGAGGTCTTTTAGACTTATAGCTAATAATTCACAGGCATATGTGTGCTTTGTTTGATTTGCTCAGGTAGTTTAGGTATTCAGCTGTACAGGGTGGAAGCCAAATAAACACAGACAGAGAGACAGGCAGACAGAGATACAGACAGGCAGGCAGACAAGCAGACAGAGAGACAGGCAGACAGAGAGACAGACAAAGATACAGACAGGAAGGCAGACAAGCAGACAGAGAGACAGGCAGACAGAGAGACAGACAAAGATACAGACAGAGAGAGAGACAAAGATATAGACAGGAAGGCAGACAAGCAGACAGAAAGATAGACAGAGAGCCAACCAGACAGACAGAGAGACAGACAGGCAGATAGACAGAGAGACAGACAGAGAGACAGACAGGCAGAAAGACAGAGAAGAAGACAGGCAGACAGAGAGACAGACAAACAGGCAGACAGACAGACAGGCAGTGAGACAGACAGACAGACAGACAGACAGGCAGTGAGACAGACAGACAGACAGACAGACAGACAGACAGATAGATAGATAGATAGATAGATAGATAGATAGATAGATAGATAGATAGATAGATAGATAAGCCTCAGTACGCCTTCTTTTTGTGGAATTATTCCATAAAGTTTTCCAGTTTTTCCATTCCATAAAATAAAAAAAAATAAATAAATAAAATTCTATTCAGATTTGCATTACAGAGTTGGACCTTTCAGATAATGTGTGTATTTAAAAGAATAACTAGCATATACATTGAATTTCCAGCTTTGATTATACTTAGATTTGTATACCTAAATTTATACCTTGTACATTAATTTTTTACTCTGATTGTAATGAACACAATGCAACCTCAAGAGGAAAAAATAGAGGCTGGTAAGGAAACTATTTATAGCAAACTGTTTATAGCAACTTAAAAAAAAGTCATAAGAAATAACTTGTTTACTGGGCATTCCACAACATTAATGTAACCATAAATGAAACACATAGTTTATAATTAATATAAAATGTTTTTTGGCGGTGATATAAGAGGAATAAAACCCTTTGGGATGTTCTGCTATTGGAAAATAATCAACTTTGGGTGGTAACAGAAACTGACATCAGGCTGCATCACACTACCCCCTCATTGATTATTTTTAACATATAACCTCATGCCATGTCACATTTAAATAATTGGTTATTTTATCAGTAAAACTACTATATAAATCCATGTTTGTGGTTAAGATTGGACAGCCCTGCTCTAGACCTTCATTATGGTCACTTTAGGGCCCTGGGATTACTATTAGGCTGACTCAATCAACTCCAATGCAGCAGTCATATACAGCATCCAAGTACTCTGGTCAGTAGTGATCCTGTGGTGCTCCATTTCCTTAGAGGATGCTGACAGATTGTACCATAAAATTGTACAATTTACAATATACACATACTGTCCAGTTTATTAGGGACACCTCCACATACATCACGGTTGCATTGACAGATTACTGCACGGTAGGGGTGTAACGATACAGTCTGTTCACGATTCAATTTGATTCATGATACTGAGGTCACGATTAGATTTTTCACGATATTTTAAACAAAATTTAAACAAAGAACAATTATGAAATTCAGTTCATTTTATTTCTGAAGTGTAAAACAGTGCACATTTTCTTGGATATGTTTTTTGCAGCTCTCCATATTCCATACTCCATACTCCATATTCTCCATATCTTAAATAACCGAGTGAAAACAGTCGTTTTTATTTTTGAAGAATAACAATACAAAATAATGTGTAGTTTTACTAAAAACTTTAACAATCTCTGTTTAGCCACAAGCACAGCGGTAGCCTTAAAGTGATTTAAATCCCTTTAATTTAACCTTAAAGATTTAAAGCGTGGGCAAAACACTTTATGTGTGGTGCTAGTCCAGCCTTCTTCACTGCTACTTCCAAATTTCAAATGTCGTCTTTAACGACAAAAACGTTGTGATTAGCTTTTTAAAGCTCCCACTCCGAAAGAGATGATTTCCTCAGCTATGTTTAGCCCGGTGTGTGAGGGCGAGTTTTGAGTACGAAGCTCGCCATTTCCCACACGTGCCGTTATAGTGATATAGCTATGGGTAGCCCTTGTAGTCCCCCATCTGTGGTTATCGCTACACTGTCTGCCTCTTTCAAAGTTTGCATCACGTTTGCTTTTGTTTTGAAGCTGCGGCTCAGACTGAGCTGAATGAGAGCATGGCGTATGACGTTCTAGTGAGGGTGGAGCCCTCTGCTGTTCAGAAAATGCTATAACATATATTAGATGGCATTATAAACAGAGCGCATGATATTGTGATATTCCCACGATGCACATCGCCACATTTTTGTATTGCAATGCATCTTTACACCCCTGCTTCACGGGGCTAAGTGGGTACATGTCCAGGGTCCTAGAGCCAGTGTGGGCCCTTGGCATTAAGAGTTTTTTTTTAAATATGTAAATAGCATTTTTTATTTCTTTTTTAAAATGTTGGAGTTAATGTAGTTAATGGAGTTAAAATGTAGTATGATTATGACATTGAGTGTTTGGTATGTGTAGGTAAGGGGTCCAGGGTGAGGTTGTGTACAGATGATAATCTGTCCATGCGTGGATGTTGGTACCAGATGGGCTGGTTTGAATTTTTTATTTTAGAAACTGCTTTTTAGAAACATCTGGGAGTCTACCTGTCACCTCAAACCAGCCTGGTCATTCTGCTCTGATCTCTCTCATCAACAAAGTGTTTCAGTCTGCAGACCCTCCGCATACAGGATGTTTTTCGTACTGTTCTGTGTAAACTCTAGAGACTGTTGTGTATGAAACTCCCAGATGATCAACAGTTACTGAAATATTCTGAAATAAACCAGCCCATCTGGCAACCATAACACGATTGAAGTCACAGAGTTCATTTTCCCCCATTCTGATGTTTGATGTGTGCATTAACTGAAGCTCTTGACCTGTATCTGCATGATATAGAGTACATTGTACTGCTGCCACATGATTGGCTGATTGGTGTACATGTGATCCTAATCAAGTGACTGGTGAGAGTAATTTGTAAACATAATGTAAAAATGGAGACTTAGGGCCAGTGGTAGCCCAGTAGGTTAGGATTCCAGGTTGTCGATCGGAAGGTCAAGGGTTCGAGCCCCAACATCAGGGTTGCCACTGTTGGGCCCTCAACTTGCTGCCCACCCCAGCCACCAAGGGGTGCATTGCACATACAGCATCGATCCCAAGACCAGTTAATGGGAGGGTTGCATCATAAAGGGCATCCAGCATGAAAACCTGTACCAGATCAAGACACGGTGACCCCAAGAGCAAGCTGTAAAACCGAAAAGAAAATGGAGCTGTAAACTCACAGTCCCGTTGTTCATTCATTTAAATGTGAATCTGCTTTGTTTAATAGCCTGTATAATTGACATTTGAAGTTTATGCATTTGTATTCGCATTGCCTTTTCCGCTTCTATGTAAGGTTTTCACTTTTGACCTATTTTAAAATGTTTACACACATAAAAGTCTTTCTATTCCTGGCTCTATCGTAGTGTTCTCCAGGCTGTGCTCACTGACACCACCTGCAGGATATACACTCTGTTGGCTGGCTTTATTTGTGCACTAACTAATTGGTTAACACAATAAAATGTACTTCTGTTTTGTATCTGCTATAGAATTAGAATTACTCGTTGCTATTTATAAAACAGTACTACTAATGAGCAGACACATTTAGTTCATTGATGTTCTCAGCTGTTCTTTCTGCTCCATTAGGGATCACCAACATTTGAATTATAAATGATTTCATCATAAAAGCATAGATACGTTTTTAAAAGACAAAGCATAAAAACTTTGTAGACAATTTATGATTTTTGGTAGTGTGTCCTTCCAGAGGCTGAGATTAGTGGAAACGCTGACTGAGTTCCATTCAAATAATTTGCAATTTTGAATCCACCTCTGAGATTAGGGAAAGCCCAAGCACTTTTCTCAGGCAGAGATGAAGGCCTGCTTGGTCTGGTAAGAAGAGCAATGCCATGTTTGGCTCAGCCTGACAGCATCCTGTGACAGCACTGCAGCTCAGAGTCAAAATTGCTTTGAAGGTGGTGCAGGATTATACATAACACAAGAGAGCTTTTAAGACCACTTTTAAGAAATTAAAGAAGTCTAAGTAGTGTGAAAGCTACAACATGAGCAATGTAATGTTTGTAAAACCAACTGTAATGTGTGAGGGCATTATTAGTTTTGAGTTTGTTTTTTGCTGTAGTTGTCGAAAGACTGGCATTTTACAGTGACTGAAATTTCTCAGGGAATCATCCACAGAATGTGTTCTTTATATTCCATTATGGCTATATAGAGTTTTGCATGTCTCTGCTAGGCCATGTCTTTTGAGCATGAATTCATATATACACACGATCAACCATAACATTAACACCACCTCCATGTGTCTACACTCTTAGTCCTTTTTATCAGCTCCACTGAATCATACAGGTGCACTTTGTTGTTTTACAGATAGACACTGTAGTCCACCTACAGTGTCCATGTACGCAGAGTAAAGACTAAAGTTCAGAAAATATGTTATCTATAGTATCTACTTGGGGAAAGTTCCTTGTGTGTAGAGTGGCTTATATGAGTACTTAAGGTGATGTTCTGGGTGGCCCATTCAGAGTATTAAAAATACCTGTGTGCTGTTTATACTTTAGATTCTTCACAGTAAGCACCTCTTGCTTAGTTGACAGCTTTGCACATCTTGGCATTTTCTCAGTCAGCTTTATGAGGTAGTCACCTGGAATAGCTTTCAGTTAACAGCTGTGCCTTGTCATGCCTTGTTCATTTCTTGAATTTCTCGCCCGCTTAATGTGTTTGAGACATCAGTTGTGTTGTGAAGAGGTAGAGTTTACAGGTATACAGTGAATAGTCCTATTTGAGTAACGTTCTAATCCATGTGAAGGCAAGAACGACTCGACTAAGTAAAGAAAAAACACAGTCCATCATTACTGTAAGAAATAAAGGTCAGTCAGTTGAGATGGTTTGGGATGCACAGAGTGAAGGCTAAGCAGCCAACAAGAGCTCAGCACCTCTGGGAACTTCAAGACTGTTGGAAAACCATTTCAGGTGATAACCTCATGAAGCTCTCTCATGAGAGAATGCCAAGAGTGTAAGAGCAAAGCTGTAATCAAAGCAAAAGGTGCCGACTTTAAAGAATCTAAAATCTGAAACAGATTTTGGTTTGTTTAACACGTTTAAAGTTTAGTACATGAGTCCGTATGTGTTCCTTCATAGTCTGGATGACTTCAGAATTCATTTACAAAAAAATAAAAACATTGAATGAGAAGGTGTGTCCAAACTTTTGACTGGTACTGTATATATGCATGCATATATACACTGACCAAGCATAACATTATGACCACCTCCTTTTCTCTACACTCATTGTCCATTTTCTCAGTTCCACTCACCCTATACCTGCACTTTGTAGTTCTACAATTACAGACTGTAGTCCATCTGTTTCTCTATACACTCTGTTAGTCCTCTTTACTCTGTTCTCTAATGGTCAGGACCCCCACAGGACCAGCAAAGATCAGGTACTATTTGGGTGGTGGATCATTCTCAGCACTGCAGTGACACTGATGTGGTGGTGGTGTGTTAGTGTGTGTTGTACTGGTGTGAGTGGATCAGACTGTCGTCCAACTTCTTGTATTAAGACCATGATACACACAAGTATTTTATCTGTGAATGCCCATTATCAGAGATGATGAAATAACTGTCTGTGGCATATTTTGATGATTTAATTTGCTGAATTACAAAATCTGATACCACATAATATGCACTTATCTTAGTTTCCTGCCCCTCTTTGATTTTTCGGGAAGATGAATTCATGTCAAGAAGTACCATTTCTCACTCCCTTCAGTGAAGTGTTCTTTTAAGACTGATGTTTGAAGATTTTTTTAAACATTGTTGTGAAGTATTTTTTTATACTTTTATACCATTCTCAGACATGCCAGTAGGTATAATGGCTAAGATAAATTGTCTCTGGTTTTGTTGAGGTGTGAAAGTGCTTATGCTTGGTGCCTTGTGATAGACTACCATCCCATCCAGGGTTTATTTCCACCTCATACCCAGTGCTCCTAAGATCTGCTGTCACCTTGTCCAATACAAAAGCTAAAGCGAAATTCACTTTCAAAAGAAAACAATGTATGCATCGGAATGAAAAAGGGGAGATTCTGTGCTAAACTGGCACATAATCAATCATTTCTATCTTAACCCCTGTTTTAATGATCCTAAAGAAACCATTTGTGAATTCAGACATAAATTATAACTACTAAGGTTCCTATTAACTTTACTGTATTTCATTGTAATGATGCTTGGGAATGCCCACACCTGTACAAGTTGTGAGGTGTTATCTTTTGAATCAGGTTGAACACTGGTCAGTGTGCTTATTGCAAGGTGACCTGAATTATCAGAGATTGACAAGGCATAATAGTGGGTGCCAGACGGATGGGACATTCCATTTCTGAAGTTGTGTGGGAATTTAACATTCCTCGATTCACAGTGTCATGTGTGTACCTGGAATATGTATTAGAAGGCATCACCACCCACAGGGAACTGCGCAGTGCCCACCCATGGGTGCTTAATGATCATGGTAGCATCTGGCTAGAAGTAATCCATGTGAACAGACAAGAAAGTCTGGCAAAAACCACATCTACATTCAATGCAGGAGGCTCCACATGCATATCCTGCAGGTCAGTCCAGTGTTCTTTAGTTTCCACGGGATATGGGAGCAGAAGTCCCATCAGACACTGGACAAAATGCCTCACCTGGGCTTGTGAGGTTGTTAACTGAACCCTAGAGGACTGGCAGCATGTAGCATGGTCTGAGTCCCAGAACCAATAATTTTGTGCTGATGGTAGGGTTCATTTGAGGTGCAGACCCCATGACGCCATAAACCCCAGATATGAACAGCCTGCCATTGTGCAGGCTGGTGGTGGTTCCATACTGGTGTAGGGTTTGGAAGGACACATTGGACACATTGGATGGGTTGGGTCCTCTGGTTTGCCTAAAGCTTCACTGCTTGGTGTCTATTTGCAGCCCTTCGTGGACTTCATGTACCCCCAGAATGATAGGATATTCCAGCAGGATAATGCACCGTGCCATCAGGCCCAAGTTGTCCAGAATTGGTTTGAGGAGGATTCTGGAGAGTTCTGATGAATGGTGTGGCCTGCACATTCACCTGACATGAGCCCAATCGAGAAATTATGGGATGTGGTGGAGAGGTCCATTCGCACCCGAGATCCTGCACCTACAAATACCACGGAGCTGTGGGTGGCTATCTTCTGTCTTGTTGAATCAATGCCACATAGAGTTGTTGCACTTCGCCTAGCTAGAGGGGGGTCCTGTACAATACTAGTTCCTGTCCCATGACTTTTGGCATGTCACTGTATATTTGAAGACCTGCTTAACCCGAGTGCAGAAGTGTAAGAATGTACAAGACATAATGTTCTATGTTGATGAGGACCAATGAAGTTTGTGTATGTATGTGTATGTGTGTGTATGTGTGTTATTATTTCCCTACTCCTTGTTTCTTCATTCCCCTAACCCCCCCACGTTTATTTCCCCACAATTATTGCATTGTCTTTATCTTGTTTGACAACCTGCTAGTATCAATGGGCCCATAGTAGAGAAACAATCTTGCCAATGACAAAATACATTACGAGCCTTGCCGTGCTGTTCTCATCAAGCTTTAATAAGTATTAGCTCATTAGAGACTGCTGTGGATTGGGCTTCTTATTAATATCACCAGTCTTGAAGAAAAGCAGGAGTCTTGTGGAAGCTGTCTGACATCAGGAAGCAACTATGGCGAATAATTAAATGCAGATTATAATGTGAGCAATCATTTCCATATAGTTCAGTGTACTGTGTACATATGCAGTCTATGCTGGAGATCTTACAGTGCGGTTTTAAATAACGTACTGTTAAAAATAATGCCTGAAATATTCAGGTGATACGAAAAATCAATTCTTCTTTATGAATGGTGTGTGTTAAGAAGTGGTGTTTGTGTGTTTGCCCTCCTTGCTGTGCTCTGCTGTCTCCAGGGGTTTATGGGCTTTGCATCCTGCCTCCCTGGCAGCACCTGATCATGCTGCTTTATTTCAACCTATTTTGGTGCAGAGTAGAATAAGAAAGTGTGCAGAGAAAGATACGTTATTTCATGCCCCTTTTTCCTGAGGTGGTGGCAGTATTAGTTCAGTGTCCACTGCTGAATATATTAAGAGGGCACTATAGCTTTTTTTTCTCCCTGTGTGTTCTTAGCATATTACATTTACATAGATGTATGTCCTCTGGCAGCTATAGAAAGGCCATTTCTTATAAAGATCTCATCCCAAATAGCTTGTTACTGTTTTTTTAAGTGCACTCTGTCAGGTATGAAACAATAATAGGATCTATACCATGTTTAGAGCACAATCAGTCCCATTTTGGGATTGAGATGAAGTCTTGCATTTGGCTTGTACAGGAGAGCACATGGACTGAAGTCTGTTCTGTGTGAGTCAGTTGAGACACTGAGTCAGAAGGGATTACCTTCCTCTTGTGCAAGCCCCTTTCAAATGGAGATTTCAGATCACAGACCACAGTCATTAGTCTCTTTCTGTTGCTGTGTGACAAAGAGTGTCACAATCAGGCTCCTGAGTGGTGCAACAGGAAAGCGTTTGCTCTATCATCCGGAGATTGTGAGTTTGATTCCAGATGATGCCATAGCTGCCTGTGGCTGGGAGTCCAGAGAGCAAAACTGGCCATGCTTTCAGGGTGAGAGGGGTAGCACATATGGAGCTCTCTCCCATATCAATTACAGCTTCTGTGAGCTCATACATACAGGTGTGTGAGTACTGTCCTTCGAGTGTGTTACACCGCTCCCTCACATTACAGATGCAGTTGCTGGTGTTGTCCTTCCTGATTGGTAGCCGTCATATGATATGGGAGGAATCCTGATGGGTGGAATTGGATGCGACAAAATTTAGGGGAAACTATCAGGAAAAAAAAGCCAAAAAAGTGTCCCAATCAGATTAAGCCTAATTGGTAACAAGTGCCAGCTCTACTAATGGAACTTAAAAAGAATTCATTGCACTTAGAATTGGTCATATTTAAATGATATTTATTTATTTATTAATACATGTCTAAATAGTAACAAATGTGATGGAAATAGCATAATGCATTATTGATATACAGTGGTTAGACAATGAAACTGAAACACCTGTCATTTTAGTGTGGGAGGTTTCATGGCTAAATTGTACCAGCCTGGTGGCC
>JAOVYV010000016.1:18545491-18557201 GCA_025674545.1 Hassar affinis | reverse complement strand
TTTCAGTTTCATTGTCTAACCCCTGTACTTCTCCCAACCGCATGTACTGTTGCACATGTAAAGAAAAAGTGCATGTTTTATGTTCTCTTGTCATTGCCGCATAAAGCGGTGTTTGTGTAGGTCGTTGACTGCATGATGAAAATGGGTCCCCTGCTTTTCCGTAGCCTGAGGTTTTTTTAATTGTTTTTGTATCACGATTAAAGTAGCACAGCCGTTGTTTCACCTGATAATAAAAAGCAGCTGACAGCACAACACTGAACCGCCTCAGAGGACCTGGTATTACACATTATCTGTCTGCCCTTCGGGCTCTTTCCCTCTGTTTTGGCTTTTAATGAGAGCAGCATCAAGCAGACTATGACACATATCGTGTTAGTAGCAGTGTGGGAACAGTTGATGCTAAAGCTTTTTTGTCCCTGAGCAGTGCAGCTGCATGACGTCATGTGTACTCTGTATTGACAGTTTCAGCGTGGGCCGAAATGGAGGACGCACTGTGTCTATTATTGAACACACACATTGTTGCGTTAAACCTTCTAACATCAACATGCATACAAAATTTAGTTTTGCAATATAACAAATACATTTTTATTTGTTAAAGGATGATATTCTGAAATATTTATTTCTTTATAGTTACGTTGAAAGTTGTGTAATGTCCATGAGACATTTTACTATCTGTTGTCAATGAAGTTATGGCAGCTATAAACAGTCGGGTCGCTCACCAGCTTCTCGATTTTCCTGTCTCTTGAAGTTACAAAAATGCAGCTGAACATGTTCCAGACAAACCACAATGCACAGGCTTTTGTCCTAAAGACACTTCCATACCAGAAATTTGGCTTTACATTTACCTCACCACAAAATGCTGACAATAAACAGGGACTCCTTCAGTAAATGGCTCCTTACATAACGTTTCTCATACTGACAGTTAAATATGCAGTATTTTTAATCAGTTTTTAACTGTTATGTCAGAATGTCTGGCATGCAAGTCCCTGTGTTATTATACTTGTATTAGATGAACACATTATTATTATTAATAACCTGTAATTTAGTTTGCAGCTGGAGCTAATGTCAGTCATGCTGACCAATCAGAGTCAAGAAAAAAAAACCATGACAAAATCTACATCCACTCCGTAGTTGTGAACCAAATTAAAATCTGATCCGTTTCTGCAGTGGTGTTGTAAACTCTCATACAGATTCTCAGCTTGGATAAAACTAGCTGGACAGGAAGGATATCATTACATTGGTGTGGCCTTGAGATATTTTCCTGGTGCACTGAGCAAAGGAATGTGTTGAAGGAACTAGTAGGCTTCATTCCATAACACACTAATGCCCACATTCTTAGAGCTTATTTTCCTTAAACAGTCATTTACAATAATAACTTTGTTTCACCGTACGTGTGGTCGTTATAACCACTAAAACCTTCCTAACCGTATAATAATGTGTTGGCTTTGAGGGTGGGATTATGCGCCCTACAAACTCCTGAGAATTTTCAGCATTGCTCCAGCATGGAGGCTGACAGACAGGTGGCTTGGGAAAGTGTGCTGCTCTACGTTTTCTTTGTGGCTTATTCCCGTTTGGACGAGGCGTCTCCTGTGAGCATCACTAGGGGAGGTGGATCACATTTCCTCATGGAGATTAGAGCAGGACAGTAGAGCCCATGCCCTGTCTACTTGAGCATTTCACTTGATCATGTTGCGTTTTGGCTGCAGCTACTCAACCAGCTCATCTTTCAATGCAAAACACATGTGAGCAAGAATTAAAGTCCTGATATTAAGTCTAGCATTTGACAGAAAGGGCACTGAGATGACAGCTCTGGCAAGCTACTTCCTTCCAGCAAGGCCTGGAAGACAGTTCCTTTCTGATAATCAAACCCAGCCTGATTTACTATAAAAATATTCCTACTTGCGTTCTCTATATGCAAGTGCGACCTGAACATCATGCCATTTTGTATTAGGCTACTTTTTAATGACTTATCTTCTAAGCCAGCATGTTCTGTTGTTAATCTTAAAACGTATTATTCACCAGTTACAATTTATACCTCAGCACTGTTGAAGTCTCGACACTGATTAGTCAGGACGTGTTGATTGATTATTTTTGAATAGCAGCGCTAATGGTGGTGCTGGCAGCAAGCCAAATCACGCGCCTATAATAACGCCCTCCTCAGCTCAATCACAGGAACTTGTTTGATTTAGATGTTTACCGTTTATGGAAGACATCTCCAGTGTCCGTTATAGGTAAAGCTTTTCTGTGAGCTTTCTACCACGGGAAAGTCTTCAAGATGGACGATGTTTGTTGCACTTTATGCTTTCTCGATCAACTGACAAACTGCATTTTTCCCCTTATTAACTTCAAAGCAAGAGAATGGCTGCTTTTACTGTTTTTAGCTGATATAAACTAAATGATAACAGAATATTCTTGTGAATATTCTGCAATATTAACTTTGTCTATGAATGAGTAAAAGGTTTGAATACGTTTCCATTTTTAATACATTCGATTTTTTTATAATTGAAAACAGCCATGCTACAAAAGGAATAAAACACTTTGGGACACTTTTATTTGCAAAATAATCATCTCCTGGGTAGTAACAGTAACTCGGCTTTGTGTTGGCCCATATCACACAAACTCCTCTTTGATAATTGTTCTACAATAGTACACTGTCTTGTTTTGTTCCTCAGATACCACCATAACAAGAAAACTATGTAGTTAGTGCTAGGAATGTAACAGCCCTCCAGTGGGTCCTAGGGCAGAAAAGCACCTGCTTGTGTTTAGGAATGCATCCATGCACTAATAGTAATGTCACAGTGTGTTAGTATGGGATCAGAATTAAAAATGAACCCATTTGATGCTTTAATGTGATTGTGTGTGCTGTGGACGTGCTGTTTACTTCTTTTTTTTTAAAGTGGCTTAATTATGATCATTACTTTAATCTTAGTCTCATTAACTGAAAGAACATGGCAAATCGCCTGTGCTTACAGAGAGACCTTGGAAATAGGTCAGTGTCAGGCATGGAGTGATACTCAGAGTACTAATACTTGTATCAGAAATGGAAAAAAAGGAGGTTTGTGAATTTTGTGAGGACTTTTTCCTCTTATTTGCTGCATTACAACATGCCCTGAATGCTGAACATTCTGCTTCTTGGCAGTCTGCTGCTTCAAAGACATGCTAGGATTAAATAAACTAGTGCTTATCTGGAACCTTGTGGATGGCTGGGAGTCTAACTTTTATCTCCTCTTCTCATTCATTATTCAGTTTTTTTTACAGCCACAGTACTTGAAACCGTGAGCTTGTCACACTTATTACCCAACCTATTAGGCAACCTGAACGGTGGTGTTCTTGTCATCTCCATGTGATTCTGATTGAGCAAAGAGGTATGAGTGAGATGCAGAGGAAGTAACTTACTGTTGTTTTATGAACAAATGTGAGTAATCTGATGCTTTAGGCATAAAGGGAAGTAATGTGATTCCTGAGCACTGCAGGGTATGAATGATCATCACCCTGCACGCATCTTCACCTGAGCACTCTTCAGGCTTATTGTTTGTTTAAGGGAAACAGGTGGATTAGCAAGGTGGAATCAGCCCCACGGTTGCTTTATTCCATCGTTTTAACCGCACTGTATCAATCAGCTGACATGTCTTTATATGTTTCATTATATGTTCCATGTTTCATTGCAGGAAATTGCTCGTCATTTGAGGCCCACGACTTTACGAGCTCTTTACGGCAAGAACAAAGTGCAGAACGCCGTCCATTGCACTGACCTTCCAGAGGACGGGTTACTGGAGGTAAGTCGTCGCTGATCTCATTCACTTTTGTTTGTTATGAACTGGGGCAGTGTGAGTGCCTTCAGAATAATTCCACATCTCATGTCACGTGAGACTTAGACACAGGTCTCATGACAGTCCACTGTAGGCTGAATCAAACCCACAGCATGCATAATGTCTCTGGGAAAGAGGAGCAGGAGAAGGCAGGATTAAACGGAGCGAGGGCTTTGTGCTTTTCAGGCAGGAACTTTGGCCCATTCAGCATCATTGTTTCACACAAGCTCCAGATCTGTGCAGCCTCTTCAACAAACGGCTCCTTGTTAATCATTCGCTTTCCGAGCAGCTCAGTTAGCACATTCTCGTAGAGGCCACACACACACACACACACACATCTATACTGAGAGCAGTCTCACTGTGAATCACTCTTGTAGACGCACACACATGCACACACACACATTAACATATTGTGGGTCTTCACAAGTGGGTTTCGTGAAAGTCAGTTGCTTTGAAATAAATCAAGCTGCTTGTCTGCAGTGCTGGCGTAGTAAAGGCAAAGAAATAATTATGAATATTCATGTGATATTTATCTTTTCCTGCAGGTCCAATATTTCTTCAAGATTCTAGATGGCTGATTTGTAAATAAAGTCATTGCACATCAATGATTTTGCACATAAATGTTTGTTCAAATAAAACAAAGACAACAGTCTGGTTGGTTGGTTGTACATTTATTTGTTTAGGCCTTACCTGTATTAAATAAAATGACAAGAGCAGATGCAACTCCTGACAGATGTTCTTATGTTCAACATTGACTTTTAACATTTTAACTTTTTTTTTTTGTAACTTTTTTCAACTTTTTTTTTACTTTTAACATTGACGAAACATCATATTACATGGGGTACTGCATTGGATCTGATAAGTTTATAACTCCGACCAGTGACTTTGGTATCTGGATTCATACAATACACTTTTTCCTGCAGAAAAAAAATTGTACAACTGCATAAATATAAAATTCTTCCACCATGTAAATGGCTAAAACATTCATTAGAAAGTTACACCACATTGTGATGTCTCCAGCAAAAAAAAAAAAAAAGAAAATAAAACAAAAACCAAAAAAAATTAAATTAAAGCACTGAGTTGCCACGGTGACCATAGGGGGAGGAACAGTCCTCCATTCTAGAATGGAGTCAATCCTCCAGACTAGATACACACAGGTCTACACTTGAAGAAAACGAAAGTAAAAGCCTTATACAGAAATGTCATTAACCCAAAACTCCCAAACGGCAAGACGATCAAATAAGAGAAGAAGTGATGTAAAAGTACTTTCCCCATAATCAACTAAATAAGTCAAAAAGAGAAGGAAAAAAAGATTCGATGGAGTGCAGTCATTTACTCACATACGGACCTGGGGATATCAGCGCGTACCATGCCACTATTTTCGTTTTTTTTTTTTTTTTAGTTGTACAAATACAAACACACACACAAGTACAAACATGCGCATTCACACAAAGACTCTCTCTCCTCCCCTTTCTCTCTCTCTCTCTCTGTCTCTCTCTCACACACACACACACACACACACACCTTGGACCACTAAAGTGACTCACATAAGACAACGGAAAATTATAACATGGCTTGGAAAGGACCATTGTATGCGACTACTGCACTGCACACTCCAAAAAATATAGAGCGAGACCACACTAGGCAGGAATACTCAGGGACAGAAACACTGCTCGCTACATCAGTAGTGGAATCATAATTTACAGTAATGAATGAACATGTCCCATGGCTCAAGGAATATTCTCATTTACAGTAGAATAAATACTTTGCTATTGCTACTCTTCCTGTAATGTTCACATTCTAACCCTAGACCTATGCAGAGAAAGCTAGTGTAAAGCATACAGATTAAGTGTAGGTCCCGTATGTTATGAAAGTTTGTTCAAGACTAGTCGTGGTTTGTTTGTTTTTTTTATTTTATTTTATTGAACTCTCATTTTTTTCATTTTCATCTGTCTAAATTATTACGCTTTGAAATGGGCTGAGTTAAAGTACTATTTTTATAGCTGTGGTCATGATTTGACCGTGATTTTGAGGTCAAAACGTCCCTGATAACGGTCTTTATCACTGTAATCAATGTTTTCTCCAAATACTTTGCACTCGACACGCAGCTCCTCGTTCAAGGTAATGTTGGCAAATTGGATGCCCACAAGAGGCTGGAGGTAATTGGGGTGTAGCAGCTTGCCGTAGTAAGGATAGTACTGCAGCGGGTATCCCTGGCCCAAGCCAAAGAACTTAATTTCTTTGACTTTGTCAGCATCTTCTTCTTTCTGTAGAGAAGAGACACAAGTAGGACTTTAGTTCAAACGGCGAATAAAAGGAGATTAAAACAGCAGGACAGAACAGAACAGGTAGCACGGCTTTTCTGTCCTGTGTTTGTGTTAAAGTGTTTATTAACTGGATGTTATTTGTATTTTATAACTTCTAGACTAAAATTCATTCATGCTCGATGATCTGTACCTTGCTGCTGCAGTAGATAGGAATCAGAAACTCAGGAACTTTCCCAAGAGCAGCTGCAGGGAGTGAGGAATTGGTTTTGGGAGGCTAAAGAATAAAAGAAGTAATCTGTAAGCTCCAAGTAATACCAAATACCCAGCCTAAGACATACAGATATTTATTCTGAACTTAAACTCAGTCTGTGACACTTTTGTACTTTTCTTCTATATTTTCATGGGTTAGAACTTACCCTGGGTCTGAAATTGACAATCCTGTTCAGCTTGACGATAAGGCAGGGCTTGCCAGTCTTAAAGCCAAAGTGTGGGTCCTCCAAGCCTGAGCATTCGCCTAGCCAGGACTTCTTGAAGCGGCAGGACTTTCTTACGCCTGTGTCGCTCTCCAAGTCCCCACGTTCAATGTATTTACCAGGAGTATCTAAACATGCAACATAAGACATGAATACCAAAGTATCCATACTCTAGTTTTCCTAAACGACCACGAAGCACCGGCATGCTCATAGTTTGCTACATGGGTAATAATAGGCTGTCATTTCACATTTCTCCTTCCTTCATATGCATACACAACACAAATTCATCTCCTCAAAATTTGATGCATAAGTGAAATGCGCTGTGCGCTACACTCTCCAACACTGTTAATTGTCTTGCCTTTCATAAGGATCTGAACTTATACACAATTTATTTGCATTTTACCAGGTTAGTAACTGATCCATTGCTTATCTGACTGTACAGTATAGAAAGCATCCAGGCAATGCTATGCACCTAGTACATACTCTGTTGTGATATTCTGCTATGCAATGATGTTTCTCTATATTAATTGGTTGTTGTGTGAAATGTAGGCCCCAGCGTACCGCCACAGTCTTCATACAGCTTCTCATCCGTCTGCTTTTCATCTTTGTATGGTTCCAGCAGGTCTCTGAGGGCTTTTAGGTGTAGCCTATAACTTTCTTCATCAGACACAGAGTAGGAGATCTCAGCCTTTTCAGAGCGTGGGGTGTATGATAAGCCTGAGGAGAGAAGACAAAACAGAATGGGCATTTTGAATCCATGAATCCACCTGCATTTGTGTTTTAAGAAGTCTGTTTTGCTATTTCTTCATATGTGCAAGCATCAAATGTAGACGCATCTGCCCTATTGCACAGTTAAAGCCAAATCCATTCATTGTCATGGTTAGCTATTCAGATGAAACTCCTGTTCTCAGCCTGGCAGTAATTTTCCACCCCGCTTGAGCACAAGCCCAAATTGGGGCGTGGTTATGAGCACAGTCAGCAAGGGGGAATGAGTGGGAGGATCCCTTGTATCGCTTGCAAGGTCATAATTCCTGTTAACGGTCTCTGCATGGATGTGCATTTCTTGTTTCAATTCTGCAACTGACTGACTGCAACTGACTGACTTTTAATACCCAAAAAAAAAAAAAAAAAAATCAAAGAGAAAAAAACCTGAAGGATGTATTTCTGTTACTGCATGTAAACTTGTACAGACTCAGCCCCACAGTGCCTGAGCCAGCCCCCCCTTGCTTCATCTCACGTGTTTTGCTCACACAATGGAAACTTTTAGCCCCTGAGAGGAGGGTGGGACTTCAGACCAGTGAGCGTGTCTACCACCTCCTTCCCTTATCATGGCTTCCAATCGTAGCGCGCTCTGCTGGACTCCACTCAGCACCTACTCATGTTCCTTCTTTCACTGAACCTATCTGCACAGAGGCTGCTGCTCTTCAGGGGGAAATGGCACCAGCACACTGTCTCACACTGAATACAGCTAAATATATGCCAAGGCGACAGCACACACTGTGCAAACATTCATTGGCCCAAAACTGTGGAGGCTGGCTGGGCAAACGCCTAGCAAGAGAACAATAAGAAACCTAGCAGTGCCTGAATGTCCTCCAAGATTAGCAGGACAACTTCAAATACTTTACAGCTGTACTGTTATTTTCTTTTATTGCCAAATATCTGTTTATTTCATCATATTTTAATTACTGTTTTGTTACATAGGCTCTGCAAAGCTCGATGCATCCTGAACCGGTTCGCATAATTTACACCTATCGAGAACAATTTAAAGCTGAACCGCCATCAGCTCCTCTAATATAACAAGAGCAATCCTGACAGGTGATTAAGCTGTGAAGCCGACACTCAAAGCCCCATCAAGCTGACTAGAGAGTAGGACAAAAGACAAAATGGCTGAAAAGCTCTCTCTCCTTTCAGAACAGGAAAGCTACAACAATTCAAGGCTTCACTGCAAGTATGAAAGACAAAATGTTTAAACATTACTGTTACTTCTGACCAGCACCATCTTCATCATCAGTGCTACTTAATATAGTTGCATCATAGCCGTGTCCGTGTTCTTGTACCTGCATTATAACTCATCAGTTACCTGTTGATGCTTACAGATCTGCATATTAACTACAGTGATATTAAACAGACACAATTACCAAAGCGAGTTATAACATTTAGACCTAAGACAAATAAATACAGTAACTGCTGACAGAGGGTACTCAAAATGCCAGTGTAATAATACAGCAAATTCAGTGTCATGGGTCGGTCAGGAAAATAACAGACCCATGACTCTGGAACAGCCTTGACAGAAGGAATCATCTACAATAGATCATTTTACGTCAAAACATTAATTTTCTCAGGCATTTGATTCCTTTTAAAGATATGTTTAGTGCCCTGTATGTCCCGTCTCGTCATCATGTTTGGTTTGTGCTTTGTGTTTTAAACTGAATTCTTGTTCGTCTGTTAAATGCACTATAAATATAAAGGTGAGTTATCAAGTGACAGTTTATAGTTAATTACCTGGGGGTGCAACTCTGTCCTGGTACGTGGGTTTGTAGTTGCTGAGGGTCATGAGCATCGCCTGGATTGTGCCAATGAAAATTCCAGCTAAGCAGCCATAGAAGATTACGTAGAAGATGAAGATTTTTACTGCAGAAAAAGAAAAGGCAAAACATTTACAGTGAGTAAAACCTGCAGCAGTATTTCTCATGAATACAATTACAGGTGAGTGAGAGGAAGTAAGGTTATTAAAGAACAGCTCATGTAGCATCTCCATACTCCTAAAGGCTGTAGGTCGAGATTAGATATCTTGCCTCAGACAATTCATTTTGAACTGATAAAGCTAAATGAAAGATGTTACATTCTGACTGACTGAACCGATGGTAAAGAAAAGTAATACGTTTCACTAAATAACCACTTTATATATATATTTTGTGAAACCACACAATAGGACACCCTCATTTAGTGTGATCTACTCAAACGTAATGCTGAAGGACACTTAAAGCAGAGTTTTTATCATCATAGTTACAGAAAAAAAAATTTCATACAAAATGCAAACTGAGCAATTTCTGTGACATGTGACTCTCATGACCAGGGACTTCCTGATTTTCCATGTGGGGAAGTCTGTTTCCCACAACCGCTGTGTAAAGTTGGCAAAATCAGCACAGCAAGTCCGAACAGTTCAGAAATCTCTCGTTCCGTTTTGGATGCCAGTGACGGAGAAAAACAGAACTCGTACACCGCCATGCTTTCCGAGCTAGCTCTGTCACATTTCCCTCTCTGTGATAAGTGCTACATAACGTGAGGGCCCTAGCTACAGGATCTAAAAATGCCCTGCACGCAGTCCAACCCACCCCCATCGACACGTTCAGCTGCTCGGCAAACACGTTACAGGGCTTTACAAGCGGTCGACCTTTCTGCTTCTCTGGCCCGCGGTAATAAACAGTTTACAGATCTGCAGGAAACACCTTTACAGTTACATTGTTTCGAAAGACAATACGATAAAATGACAATGGGACTGCCTTTATTTGAAACTTTCTATGAGTAAGGCTAATAATACGAGGCCCCAAGGGTGGTTTGACTATCCTGGAAATGAGCAGGGATGATGTTACATCTGAAATGACTTCTGAAATGGATTAATCTGTCTTACAGGAAATGCGCTGCACTTCACATACAGTAACACACCCAGAGATAGATATATAGATACATGAAGGAATGAAAGTGTGGACAGCAAATGTAAAATGTGAAGATTTTAGTCAGTAGGTGTCTCTGTGTCTGTGTGTGTGTGTGTCACTTCCTTCTAAACTCCTCCCCCGTTTCACAACACAGCAGCAAGCAAACTTATGGCGCATTTTCCCGACGTTATACATCATATATTCTATATTGCATAACACATATATCAGATGTATGACGTCACATCTGAGCAGCAGGTTGAAGACCTTAAAAAAAACCAAAAACCTCAACTCAACCAGTAGCTTTAAAACGCGTCTCCAAAAACCAGTAAGGTTTCTGCTCGGATATTGTGATTAAGCCTGAAGGTTTAGCCCGTTTAGCCTTAGCTCAAGCCTTAGTTTTCAAACCAGCATTCTCGATAAGACTTTTTCTTTCCTTCCGGAAATCATTCGCCTTATAAACCCGAACCGTGCGGCTGATTTTCGGGATCTTCCGCTCTTAAACACTGCACATTTCTATGCCGTGGAGGAAATAATATCCGTGCATGAAATGTACACTGCTAGTTCGCGTCACGCTTTGACTCCTGCGTGATGTTACAAGCCATCCGGTCTGGGTAAGGCGACAAGTCAGTGCCTACATGCCACCATTTTACTTTCACGTGTGGAAAGATAATAATACAGCATGCACTTTATATATAGATATAAATATATAATATATAATATATATATATTCCTCAACACCACCTGTTGGACGTAGACAGTGGGGTAAAGTGTGTAAAAGTAGTGTAATGGGTATTCAATGGGTTTCTTTAAGGATTTAAGCTGTAATTGTGATGAGAGAGAGACAGACAGACAGAGACAGATAGACAGCCATGTGTCCATTACACACAGCACAGCACAGAGCAGTGAAGAAGAAGCAGATGAATGCTCACGGCTGATCAACAGTCAGCTCCTGACCTCCCGCCCACTAAAATAACCCAAATCCATTTGAGCACTGGCACCGGTGAGGAACAGAGGAACACACGGACACACAGCTCACTGACCCCGAATCACAAAGCGGTCTGCCTCCTCTCTGTGTGTCCGCCATGAAGTCTCGACTGAAGGAGCCACAGGCTCAAAACCACAGGCCCCAAATCACCTTGATTCACCTTGGGAGCGCTGAAAATGAACCTCTGTTGTACAAGGTTGTATATACATACATAAATACATATACATATATATATATATATATAAAACTCCCCTCCTCATTTACAGCCACACAAAAATACAACCCTAACATCACTGCAACAATTAACCCAACACATCCTACACCGGAAACAGAAAACCCTAAAACCTGATTATGTA
This sequence comes from Hassar affinis, assembly GCA_025674545.1. Classification (NCBI taxonomy): domain Eukaryota; kingdom Metazoa; phylum Chordata; class Actinopteri; order Siluriformes; family Doradidae; genus Hassar; species Hassar affinis. Next base: position 18,545,658 of record JAOVYV010000016.1, on the reverse strand, counting down.
TGTTAACAGGAACTGGACGTCATTTGGACCGGTGGCTCATATGGCTCGTCTGTAGAAATGATATCCTTATAATAAAGCTTATAATAAAGCTAATTCATTACTACAGTCGGTTATTTATTATATGAATGTATATGTCGGAAATATTGTGAATAGACTTATTATATTAT
>JAOVYV010000016.1:18386542-18406223 GCA_025674545.1 Hassar affinis | reverse complement strand
TATATATATTGCTCCTTGTCCTGATGGAGAGCATGGCTTTCAGCAGAGTTATTTTGATTTTGTCATAATTATTAGTTGCCTGTCAGAGTATGTTTACTGACCAGCGGTTATTTAAGAAGAAGCTTTTATTTCTCACATGTACATTACAGCAGAATGAAATTCTTTTCTTCGCATATCTCAGCTTGTTAGGAAGTTGGAATCAGAGTGCAGGATCAGCCATGATAGAGTGTCCTTGGAGCAGTGAGGATTAAGGGCCTTGATCAAGGGCACAGCAGTGGCAGCTTGAACCTCTGCCTTTCTGATCAGTAACTCAGAGCCTTAACCTTTGAGCCACCACTGCACGAGTGATTGTTGATAAATAAATGTAGCCAGGTGCATTTTTAGGATATTAAGATAAAACAGGCACACTGCGTGTTCGCTTCAATAACTTGACATTAGCCTAAATTTATCATGAATAAGTCCATTATGGTAAATTTAATGTGCATGTGGAATTTGCCGCTGTTGTTTTTGTGATGGAATCAAACAATTGAACACAGTTAGATAATTCAAATCTTAACTCGGATGTTACGTACGACTGTTACTATAGTACAGTATGCAGCAGCCTGTACTCCACTAGTTGATTACTAGAATGAACTCACAGTGTATGAGATCACTAAAACCCGCCCCCCTCCTTCTGCTCTGTCGACCTCAGTGCCTCTCATCAAATGTGTAACCAGACTCACAGCTTGGGAGCGGTGGCCCTCGCTCTTTTTCCGAGATCAGATTTCCACGCTTTTGTGAGTGTGTGTGTGTGTGTGCGTGCTGTGTGCGTGCTCTGTGCGTGCTCTGTGAGCCTGCGTGTCTGTAAGGTCAGCCTGCTGCCTGCCAGCATGGCCCTTTAAACAACAGTGCTGGCTTATCCTCTTATTCAAGTTTTCTGTAAAACACTCTCTGTTTTTTTGTGACCCAGACCTGTAGTATCACTGAATTCTGGTATATTTTATCAGTATATGTGGTTAAGAAGCCTTATTTTTCTCCCCTAATTTGGTCACGTCCAATTCCCACCCATTAGGATCTTTCCCACATCTCACAACAGCTACCAATCAGGGAGGGCGAAGACTGTCACATGCTTCCTACGAGACGTGTGACGCCAGCCGCATCATCTTCCCGAGCTACTGCTCACCACACTCGGAGGAAAGCACTCTCCCATCCAGAGAAACGTATGCTACCCCTACCACCCTTAGAGCACATTACAGTTTCACTCTCTGAACTCCCGGCCGCGGGCAGCTACAGCATCATCCGGATTCAAACTCTCAACCTCTGGATGTTGAAAGCCTTTCTGTTGTGCCACAAAAGAGCAACTACGAACCACCTGCCTTTACAGAAAGAGGCTGATTGACTGGTGGACACATGCAAGATTATCTCCTTTACACATCACTAAGTGCTTCCCACAAGACTCTTTAATAACTTTAAAGATGGGACACTTTTCTAATTCAGTGGCTATAGCCTTCTTCAAACGGTTGCCGCAAAGTTGGAAGCACACAGTTGTTTAGGTTGTCTTTGTATGCTTATGGCATTACAGTTTCCCTGCGCTGGAACTAAAGGGCCAAAACATGTAACAGTGCTCACCAAACTTTTTTGTTCCAACATCAGCACCCAGCCTCGTGCTCTTGTGTCTGAATGAGCACAAATCCCCATAACAACGTTCTAAAATCTGGTGGAAAACCTTCCCAGAAGAGTGGGGACCAGTTCCATATTAATGCCCATGTGTTTGCAAAGAGATGTTCAGCAAGCACATCTGGTTGTGATCTTCAGGTATTCACATACATTTATTAATGTAGTGTATATGTTGTTTCAGAAAGCTCTTTATGTCGTAATGTGTTGCTGGAAAGCGCCACACAGAAATGTGGAATGCAAATCAGACTGCAGACTTGAACATTCTGAAGGCTGTGTACAGGTGTTTAGAGCTTCTGACTATTAGCTATATCTAATACTCATCTTATCAACTATTAATGTTATCAGTGTTATCTCCCTCTTCTATCTGTCTTTCTATATCTGTTTAAATATATAGCACTCAGTTATAGAAGGGATTATCTGTCACTGCACTATCCAGTGTCACCCAAATGAGGATGGGCTCTCTTGAGTCTGGTTCCTCTCAAGGTTTCTTCCTCTTATCATTTGAGGGAGTTTTTCCTTGCCATCGTCACCACCGGCTTGCTCATTGGGGATAGCTGTCGGGCACAAGGCTTATAGGTCATGTCCTGATTTCTTGTCCATTGTTAAATGCGCTTTAGAAATAAAGTTGAATTGAATTATTTATTGGAAGAAGCTTGGAGCCTGTTAGTTGTATTATCCACTCATGTTTACATTGCCCTGCACTTGTTATAGTCTGTTCTGTAGCTGATGGTAATACAGGAATGTGTTTACATTTTTACCACCGTAGGATGTAGCTTTGGAACTTGGACGTAACTACAAATAGTATTTACCTGCAATTTTGAGTGACTGTAAACCAGGTCACTCACTGGTTTGTCAAACAGCCTTTATTCCCAAACATTCGTCTGTTTATATCTGAAACATTAGAGTATATACACTCATGAAGTAGTACTCTAATTTCTGTGTGTCAGTCCGTATAAGGAGATATTCACATGCAGAAGATTCTTCAAAAACCCATTGTTGTGAGCAATTAGTTCGTAATTATTGTATGTTTACAATTTCATGCAGTTCGGTCCTTAAAACGACTGCGATCAATCAGGTCTTGTTACTACGGTCTTGCTGTGCAGTTTTGACTGTTTCTGTTCTCGTTGCAAAAGCCCGTTAAACTTTTTCCACATTACACGGCAATTTACAGAAAATAAGACTTGGAGCAGGCGCAGCACAAATCATAAACAAGCTATCCTACCTTACTGGGTAAGTAAAACTCCTATGCTTTGGTGGCCCAGGAACTGACTACACTAAAAGAAAGGCGTTAACTAAAACTAAAATAGTTAAACTGATTAGTTAAACTAATATAATAAGATATGGCAAGCTAGTTTTCTGTCTGCATTAATACATACAAAGGGAAAGAAACGTATATATATATATAATATATAAGTAGCCTTAGTTTGAATGTAGCACATCATGTTTGCAGCTTCAACAAAACGTCAGAAAGCCGTTGGCCATTGTTACAGCTTTAAGCTGTGTAGTGAACAGGATAGCTTTGACATCTTTGTGCTGATTACTTTGATTGACTGCTTTGATTCGTAGTTCCATTTGATTCCTTGCTAAATAACTTTTATTATTATTAATTGTTATTGGTAATTGTTCTGTCGACAGCCAGATAGCTGGTTGTTTCCAGAAACTCAGTAAGGAGTAGTTTTTTTCCGTTTGTTCAACCTACTTGTCCACCAGACAACTAATGTATCAAATACATATTCTATAAACCAGGGCCAGTTCTAGGGGGGGAGCTGAGGGGGGCTATTTTTTAAATTCTCTCTAAAAAAAAAATCTCTGAACCAATCACAAAAACGCATTTAGCTGTGCAATGCGAAGATATTTTCTTGCTTATTTCTGATTGGTTCTTTGAGTCATATAAAAGCGTCAGACTGTTTGGAAAAGTTCATTCAGAGATGCTCTGGTGCAGTACGACAGGTCCTGTCATTGTGCATGTGAGAGGCAGGTATATATAAGGGAGAAATAAACAATTCATTAACTCTAGCTTTAAAAATATGGCTATCAACATGCCCACCCATTATGTTCTACTGCCCCCCCAAGTAAAGCAGTCTAGAACCAGGGCTGCTATAAACTCTTATTCTCTTCCTGCAAAGGAGAGTTGAAAGGATATTATAAACACGTAATCTGTGTACAAGCACCAGTTCAGATGATCTAATTGTGACTCAATCGTAAAGTTTTTAGTGAGTAATAAAGTTGGACTTGTTATTAAGATGCATTAATGTTGAATAAATGCACTTTGAAAGATCTATAATCTTTCCAGGTCATATTTTGTGTGTTGGGTGTTCGTATACTTATCTTATCAAAAGGTCAAAATACTGATTCTCTGGAAAACTTGCTGAAGTGCATGTGTAAAAGCTTGTTCAAAAAATATCCAGCAAAAGGAAGGAACTGAATTTCGCTGTTGCAGCATTCTCAGTCTGAATGTTTGATTCTTTTACTAACTAGTTTTTCAGTGGTTTAAGTGAGGCCCTTCCATATTTTGAAATGATTTTAGGTGCTTCTTTGTTTTTATGAGTAAAATAACTTTTTGGGAAGCTTTTTTTAGTTTAAACTGAATTAAATTTTAATATATTTGATGCTTGGGAGTAAAAGACGAAGAGAAAGTACTGCCAGACCTGATGATCTGCCAGGAAAGCAGACTTCAGTGTGCTAAAACAAACCCATTGAACTTGTAAGGCTTTATTGACTTCACTACAGTTCAGTAGCTCCTGCAGTCTTGTTTTGTCATTTCTGTCCCTCTTATCATGTTGGAAAATCAATAACTCAGAAACGGCCACAAATAAACCCCATGACTGCACTGTTCCACAGAAGCCTGATGTTTTCCACTTCCTGGCGGTGCTTTGTTCTGCAGGTTGTTGGAGACGGACAGTAAATCCCTGCGCTCGGTGAACGGCTCTCGGAGGAACAGCGGTTCCTCGCTGGTGTCCAGTTCCTCAGCCTCGTCCAACCTTTCGCACCTGGAGGAGGACTCGTGGATCTTATGGGGGCGCATCGTCAACGAGTGGGAGGACGTGCGCAAGAAAAAGGAGAAACAGCTGAAGGTAAAGCCACAAAAAACTCGTATGTTACTGATTACATTTTCAAATTGTTAATATACACAGAAGTGCCAGAAAACCTGTTAATACTTGAGTCTTCAGCGTATCAGATGAAACGATTCTTGCCAGCCGACACTGGCCACGTTCACCCAGTCTTTTTACTGACTCACTGCTGTCGTAAGTGCGAGGTTTTGCCGGAATTCTTGTAGCCACGGTACACCCTTGAAATGCTTCTATTTTAAAATCCAAAGTTTGCTTCTACCTCCAAAATGCTATGACCCATCACACGAGCTATTAAACCACATTGAAAGTCATGATAACTTGTCATTCTCGTTGTGGAAACAGATCTAGAAACTCCCATAGATGTCTAACGCTTTATATACACGCTGGGGGACACAACCAGTGACATGCATAATGGCGTTGCTCTGTATTTTGTATGAGCTGGTATTTGTATACCAGTTTTTCTGGTACTAAAGTGTACATCAGCAAACCTTTCCTTATTTCTCTGGCTTAATATAATTCTGTCTTGTAACATGCTTTGCATAATCGCAGCACCTGTAAATGTGTATGTTCTATGTAGTTGAAATATTAACACAGTGAAATATTAACTTTCCTGTGCAAGCATTGGGTCCTAAAGTATTTGCATGTACATATTCCCACAACCTTAATATTTCATAAACTGGCAGCTTGCTGTGTAGTCTATACCGGCTCCATGTGATCATTGCTATTATAGCAAAGCAGGCATAGGTACGAAGCAACAAATAATTCAGACAGACATTTGCAGCCACAGCACTATTTTGTCTTGTCAGCTTGAGTTCAGAGCTTTTTTTTTTTTTGTATTGTTCCCTAATTTTCTCCCTAATTTAGTCATCTCCAATTCCCACCCATCAGTACTCTCTGCCGCCCATGTCACACGACAAGCTGCCAGTCAGGGAGGGCAAAGCCTCACGTGCTTCCTCCGAAAGCCGCCGCCTCTTTTCGTACTGCTGCTCATGCAACATTCGGGAGCGGTTTAACACACTCGGAGGAAAGCGCTCCCGCCCACCTTTTATGTATGAGCTCACAGACACCCGTGATTGGACAGTGTTGCTCTGATTGACATGGGGGAGAGCGTATGCTGCCCCTCCCACCCTGAGAGCACGGCCAATCTTGCTCTCTGAATCTCTGGCTATGGGCAGCTATAGCATCACCCGGATTTCAGAGCTTTAAAAAGCACAGCAGTTCAGCTCGCTTACATAATTGCATTTAAATACGCTAAGACAAGGCAGATTAAAAAAAATCAATCAGTTGTAGTCCTTAGCTGACTACTTAGTAGATTCATTAAATGTGCTTGGTTAGAATTAAGAGAACATATTATGTGTAGTTTGGATAAACAATATTAAGTTTCTCATCAAAACACGACTTAATTGCTTATACTGAATATAATACAAATTAAATCCACTTATCATTTCCTTGTATGAGTTTACTGGCGGCACTGCAGTTCTTTCATCCCTGATTCTTTATTTGTAATGTGGGAGGCAATATTAGAAAATCTGAGAAACTTTAGCAGCACCACTCGGCTTTAATCACTATGAGGTGGTGTTCAAGTTTTACACTGATGGCCACCCCCACTCTTCTGCCTCTGTGTCAGGTTAACATCGAGCCATATTTCAAATGGCAAAGCATGTGTGCTTGGCTATAGTTTAGATTCATGGTCAGCATGTGCATGTGTGGCTTTAACAAACAGCAGGGGACAATTCATCATGTCACAGTTCAGGAACCTCTCATGGGAAAAAGTCAAAATTTAGTGTGTGTGTTCCTCTGTCTGCATGAGTGTATGCCTAAATGCATGTGTCTACATTAATTACATTAAAGTGTCTGGGTGCACATGAGTGTGTCTGTGCATGCCTGTCTGAGCATGTTTCTCTCTGTGTGTGTGTGTGGGTGTGTGTGTGTGTGTGTGTGTGTGTGTGTGTGTGAGACTGGACTGGACTGGACTGCTCAGCTGTATATCTTGGCACCCTGTTTCAGTATTCTCTTCCTCAGTTTAATAAAGCCGTGTCAGCAGTGCTGTGCAGGAAAACCCAGGGCCTCTGCTGAACATCTCAGCACAGGCTATATATAGAAGCATGAAAGTGCATTATCATGAAAGAGACACAGTGCTCTTGGTGCAAATAGCAGTACGCATGAGCTTTTGTACAATTATTATTAATGAATGTGAAACATGCATTCGTACTGGGAGCACTGTTCATTTAATAACATATTTTTTGCCTTGTATCATCCGAATCACGTGTTTAATTCTGGTTGCCATGGTTTCAGTTGTACTGCGCATCTAATGAAATGGTTTTCCTTCTCACATGCTTCCTCACGTCTTGTACGTCATAGATTTATTTAGCACCACTCAATAAACCAGATGTGATCACTATATGATCGATGCAGCCAGTATTTACAGAGTCTATTCCAGTACAATAGTTATTTATAATTAGGAGCGTTCACATGGTAAATTATGCAAAGTGTTGTTGCATGCTGTTAATGCATTAACATCAAAGTCACCCAAGATCCTTGCATTGGTAAAGATGGGGGTTTTTTTTTGCTCATTGATATATTTTAAGCAATAATCTGCAACTTCGTTTTCTCGTGAACGCATGGGACTCAATAGACATGATGAAATATGGATAAGTTTCCACAGTGGGGGAAAACACCCCACAGTCATTCACTCTTACTGCTAGTTGGGTCTCATTTACATAAACTACATCATGTTGCCTGGGAGATTTCATTGGTTACAGCCATGGTGTCACAGGTGTCTTTTTGTCACATTGCTATACAGGAACTGGTCAGAAAGGGCATCCCGCATCACTTCCGGGCGATAGTATGGCAGCTTCTTTGCAGTGCCCAAAATCTGCCCATAAAGGACCAGTACTCAGAACTGCTGAAGATGACTTCACCCTGCGAGAAGCTGATCCGCAGAGACATCGCCCGTACGTACCCCGAACATGAGTTCTTCAAGGAGAAGGACAGCCTGGGCCAGGAGGTGCTCTTTAATGTCATGAAGGTACGTTTTTCAGCTCTTCTGCCATTTGATGACAAGTCACTGATTCAGAACTTCATTGTTTTAGGACCAGCTGCTCCTTATAGTCACGTTTGGCAGCAGAAGTTGATGAATACATTAAAATGAGCTAAATAATGACATGTAAATGAGGTTGCTGGCATTGCAGAGTGTAGTGGTCTTACAGGTCATCAGTAGTATGTAATGCCATTGTAGCTGTGCTAGCCATGAAACCCCTGTGACCTCAGCATGCAGACAACTATTAACTTATCACTTATCACAGAATACAACATCAAACACCAGATTAGCACCAGGGTTGTATTTCAATATAAACATATTTAATGTGCTGTCTAATTTAAATAATGTCACAACTGCACCTGAGCATATCCCGGTCCTATAATAAAAGCTTTATAAAGCCTGAAGATCTAATGTTTCTTGCTGATCTGTATTTCAACCCCTATACTACTCACAAACCAGTTTGGCTCCTTAACAATAACAGGAACATAATGCCTGGAAAAATGCTGAACTCCTGGACATGATGATCCTTGACATACTTAGTTAAACAGTCCTTATTCTTGCTAATGCTGCATTTTAGCAAGCTCAAAGAATGACAGACCACGCAGTTCCTCTTGTCATCATTTTTTTCTTAGTTTTGTTGACTGAAGCTGTGCTGTCTGCTGACAGTGTCTTGCTTAGTTTGTGTCTAAATTCCCCTCTATTCCAGCTGATTCAGGATAAACACACTTTCGGTCTTTCTCATCACTGAGTTTGTTGAATAAATCTGTGAATAAGACAGCACAGTGCTTAAGCAGCAGGGATGCCAGACAGAATGGAAAGATGTGACTGTGGCCACAGTGGGTCTCATTTAGCAGTCTTTTATTAAAGGTGTGTGTAAATGTTTTCATGCCAAACCGAATTTAAAAAGAGCTGTCAGATTTACACAAGTCACAGTAACGCTGATTTTCTTTGTACTTCGCATCCTACCTTCCTTCCTTTAAAAACATTAACATGAAACAACTGAGTTTCACTAAAGAGTTTCTCTAAATGTGTGCATAAATAAGCTATTTATACCTATAAGCTATTATATAATATAAAGCTATTTATATCTATAATCTTATCTGATAAGGTTTGCATTAGGCAGTATTCTTATTCATAACTCAGGAGCTCTCATAGGATATGAGGCTTTTTTTTGGTCTGAACCAACTAGATTGTCATGAATGCCACCATTCTCATGTAAATGTTGTGCAAATGATTTGTGAATTAATTTGTTTGTGTCCATTTTGGTAAATGAGGTCCATTGTGGTTAAAGTAAATGTGACCATGAGAACATTGTAATTTGTAAATACATTCAGTGTATATTGTGTGTTTGATATTTCTCATTTAGTTTCTTATTTCTTATGGATATTTTATCTAATAATTTGATTAGGAAGCTAACATGTTTTTGGGTTTTAATGAACAACACAGTTTAGTCGAGTTTGCACAGTCGAAGTGCAGTCTTTACTCTGAAAATTCTCTTTTAAAGCTGTAAAGAGTGAATTGCATTGTGACTTACACCCTCTTCTGGGCTCACTTCCTGTTGTTGCAGGCCTACTCACTGGTGGACAGGGAAGTGGGATACTGCCAGGGGAGTGCCTTCATTGTCGGCTTGCTGCTCATGCAGGTGAACACAATTGTAAATGTATATTGTGTATGTGTATGATGAGCTAACAATTAAACTGTCCGAGTTAACCTATTCAAGTGATGTGTCTTGTACATTGATTTTTTTTTTTTTTTACATTTATCCAAACATTTATAGAAATTTAGTGATGTAGCTGTTGTATAATTGAGAGACAGTTAAATAATGACAGTAATTAAAAAATAAATAAATAAAAATTGTGTGTTATTTGTTAGATGCCAGAAGAGGAGGCATTCTGTGTGTTTGTAAAGCTCATGCAGGATTACCGTCTGAGGGAACTGTTCAAACCCAGCATGGCAGAATTGGGTCTCTGCATGTACCAGTTTGAATATATGATTCAGGTAAGTGTGTCCTCCTTACAAAGCACCTAGTCCAGCATCAGCAGAATGTTTACTCCACATCTATGTCTTTTTCTAATGTTCAGAAACTCCTAAGGGCTGGATTTATTAGGGTCAGATGTTAGAGCTAGGAGCTACAGGGAGTTGGAGCAAAAATAGACAGTCCAGGCAAAAGACAGTAACTGTGTAAGGAGAACAATATTCAGAGAAGCAACCAAGAGGCCAACTCAGAAGAATCTGGAGGTATAAGAAGCTATGAGATATGAGAAGCTGTTCACTGGACATTCATAGCCTGGAAACTTAACAAAACATGGTGGTGGTAGCATCATGGAGTGGGGAGGCTTGTTTTTTATTTGCAGGGACTGGGAAAGTGGTCAAGATTGAGAGTAAGATGGATGGAGCCAAATGCTGGGCAATATATACTAAGGACTTTAGACTGGGGCAGAGTTTTATCTTCTAATAGGACGATTCAATAATAATTAATTCATTAATAATCAAGAAATTCAGTGTGTTAGTTTGGCTCAGTTGATTGACATTAAGTCAGAATTTGTGGCAAGACATGACAGTCAGTTCTGTATCGAATCTGACAAGCAATACATTTGTGCTTTTACCTTTGTGTTACAGCTAAAATGTGTACTATGTGTACTATGTACATTAAATGGTAAAAACCCCAGTTAAGGTAATTTCAATTCCTAGATGTAGTAGTACACTAATGGAATACAAAAAATAACCTGTACACTTAATAATATGGTACATTGCATAACTGTATGTTAACATAATTGCATTACAAACTGCTATATTCATTATTATATTGTGGAGCAAAATATACAATATACAAATATACAAAATATACAAATCTAATGGTGCACAGGTGATGCAAATAGAAGTATAGTTTAGATATGAGTACTGTATATGCTTCTAGAAATACAGCTTCTTTGCAGCACATCCTCAGTACAATAAAATGTTGCTGCACTTATATAAACGCATTTCCCTCAGAGAGAGGAAGGGAAATGATTGCTCTGCTTTTTCATCTCTCACTGACTTTCATCTTTTTTTTCCCCCCACTTCTTTCTCTCCCATCAGGAGCAGCTGCCTGAGCTGCACATTCATTTCCAGGCCCAGAGTTTCCACACCTCCATGTACGCGTCATCCTGGTTTCTCACCATCTTTCTCACCTCCTTTCCTCTCCCCGTCGCTACAAGAATCTTCGACATATTTATGTGTGAGGTGAGAAAACTTGTATGAATATGCAATATAAATAATTAATATGCATTATTAATATTCCTCCACACCTACTTTTGCCATTTAGTTTCATCGGTTGTGCACTGCTTTATACTGCAAGCTGTATGATCAGAATGTTGAATGTTAGGGAATTGTGCCCCCTGTTGAATGAAAGGGTTTATTGCAGACACTTTATGAAAGATTGTTCTGTCCTCCTGTGATGGTAGGGTTTGGAGATAGTGTTCCGTGTCGGTTTGGCCATCCTTCAAATGAATCAAGCAGAGCTCATCCAGCTGGACATGGAGGGCATGTTACAGGTTTGATGCACTTGTTTATTTTGTTTTTGGCACTGCAGTTTAAGATGCATGTGTCATGAAATTGCTCACATAGAATGGGACTTTAATGGAATCTGTGTGAATGATTCACAAAGAATAACTTTGCCTCCTTGAAACAAAGTGCTTTTTTTCTTAATAGCTGCAGCAAGTCTCTTGCAGCGTTGATGAAATGCTATGAAATGCGCCTTGTAAACTGTTCAAGACACACTAGGAAGTCAAATTAAATTTTGTATTCATAGGATTTCATAATGTTTAGTTAAATGCTGTTGGTGTAAAGGGTGCAAATGTACAACAAATATCTAACATGAAACCAGTTTTTCTATGGTAATAATGTCATCTCATTAGGAACCTTTGTTTTTTTCCCATCATTTTGAGATACTGAGGCAAAATGTTAAGTAAGCATTATAGTTCCTTCCTTATACAGCAGAAACAGACATGCACAATTTACTCCGTACTTTTCATGTGTATTACTTTCCTCATGGAATAAGTAAAAGTACTTTTAGTTTTAGTAAACCACAATGCAGGTGCTCATTTATTATTTGCTATTTTGAAGTTTTAGATAGAAACACTGCAAATGACCTTCATTAAGACAAATACACAAAATACATTAACTCTGTAAACCCTGTTAGTCAGCTTACATGTTACTTGGTGTTAGCATTTTACATTTCATCATCTTGGTCAAATTTGGTCATGGGTACCTAGCCATAACATTTTTTTTACTATAATCACCACTTGTTTTATTCCTTGGACCTGAACTTGTCTGTAGTTATTTAAAGAGAAACTACAAATTTCACCACCTTTAAAATTGTAGTTGTGTAAGCATGAAAAGGTGTTAAAAATGCTTTCAGCTTAGTTATCTGTACCAAAAAGTAAATATTCAGGTTTGATATTAGAAAGTAAACTAAAAGAAAGGTAAAAACGTCAAACTTTTCTTGCCCTTTAGTACTTTCAGAAAGTCATCCCTCATCAGTTGGACAGTGGACCAGACAAGGTGATTCAGGTCGCCTACCAAGTCAAGTACAATGCCAAGAAGATGAAAAAGTGAGTGTTCTTTCTGTGAAATCTAATCTGAATCTGATTTGTCAGAGAATGGCTGTTTTTGTGTAGTTACATTATATTTCATATTTTTGTAGGTTAGAGAAGGAGTACACTACTATCAAAACAAAGGAAATGGAGGAACAGGTAGAGATAAAGGTGAGACCACAGCAAAATTACGGAAGATACAAAAACATTTGCTTATGATGCATATTTCTGATGATCATGTGTTGATTCTGATCACTACTGATGCATAATGATGCTTTAATAAAGCATGATGCCTTTTCATGTATAGGTTCATACTGTATATAATTTATGGTTATGGATGTAAACCCAGCTCTCTAATAGCATGAGTGACGTGTTTCATGATGGGATTTGCCCCTGCATGTATTCCTTAGAAGCCTTTATATCACTACACCAGCCTGCTGGTTGACAGACAGACAACATCCTCTATAGCCTCCTGTATATAAGATGCAGTGTCACCTGGTGATTCAAAAACATGCAGACCTCTTCCTTGCTTTATTTTAAGAAGGGCGGTTGGGTGAGACACTTCACTCATGCTATCAGAGAACCGGCGGTACAGACATAACATTCACTTCGGTGTCTCGCTATTGGATATCCTAACTCCCGTATTGCTAAACAAGCCTGTCTCGAATATCTGCCAGCAACCAATCAAATAGGCTATATTTAGGTTGGATCTAATTCCTAGTAATGCATGGTCTCCAACTGTCTATTCACAACACACCAGTGCCCTCCCGTGGTGGTCTCCTGGAAGAGCGTGTGTGTTGTAGTAAGACAGAGTTTGTGCATCTCATCACCCCTGAGAGTAACTTTGGCTCTCTGGAATGCTGTTGCATCCTTTCTTTGTGCTTTGCAACAAATTGTGCTTTATTTTGTTTTGTAACATAACAACTGCAATACTGTCTCTTCCTCCATGTAGTGACTCCTTTCTCCTGTAATGCTTGCGCACAGTCAGCCACTGTGAACACTGTAGAGCACACAAACTGTGCTCCTTCCCAACCCTGGGTAACTGCAGGGGGAGAGCCAAGGAAGCCAAGGGGGCAGATTGGCTCTCTCCTGCCACAGAGGTGATCTCAGGCCAACTTATTCTTCCTCTTCACTGTCAGGGTGAAGGGAGCGTCTGGTTGGACTTGTTGTGTCAGGCACGTCATTGCGTTTTTGTTACCTTATTATGAGTTATTCCTTATAATAGTACTGAATGGCCGTCCGATCACTATGCTTTTTCATTCTCCTGCACATGGAGCGCAGTGCTGATTTGCAGCCAAGCTGCCACTTCAATGTTAAAATTTGGTAGGCACTCTCTAAAGCCAGTGTTGTCCATTCTAGGCTGTGTGGAAGAAAATGACTGTTTGATTAGTCAAAAAAAAAAAATTACGCCCTCCTTCCTTTCCTACCCACTTTCCCTTGACCTTGATGGAAAACATCATGAGGTTAAGGAAAGATGTGAAGGAGAATTCATAACGGTTTGGGAAAGATGAGAATCCAACTGCACTTACACTAAGCTATGTAACTATATTAAGGTGCATGTTATTGCCACGAGTCTGTTGTGGTGATGGATACTTCGCCTTGTGCATTCTTACTGTGTTTTTTCATGCATGGACAATCCTGTGAAAAATATTACTTCATTACCAAGGTTGGAACTGATATAAAAAAAGAGTATCTAGGGTACCAGTCAGAGAAGTGAAACAAAGTGATTGTCACATTTAAAATGCTTTCTTATGCTCAAAATGCACATCAAATATTGACTTCCTTTAGTTTATTACTGTTTACTGGACTTTATAGTGTTTTCTTTTATCTAGAAACATCTTTGTTATTGTAAGGCATATTTGCTTTACACTGAAGTCTTTTCATGTGCCTAAGACTTCTCCATCATACAGTACAGTAATTAGCTGCTACTTGGGCATGTCTCAGCCCATGACAGGTATGTCCCTGAATTAAATTTTATTTACACAGGTGCACAGTCACACTGCTTACCCCTCCTCTTTTGGCATCATCTGCACTGCTTGCAGTCATTCTGCTGGCATGCAAAAAGTTGACTCCGGAAATAATGTGCAAGAGAAACGAACAAAAAGAAAGCTGACTTAGGTGTTTTAGGAATAAGTACTACTTTAGAAAAGTAACCATATTGATAAATAAATATAGAAAAACTGGCAGTTAATACTTGTTAGGTTCCCACAGGATCTCGGCGGGAACGTTGCACAGTCCTCACGCTGATGTTTGTTGAGACTCCAGCATTGAATTCCGATGTTACTCGAGGCAGTGTTGCACGCCTATCATCTGAAACAGTTCTTGCCTGCCGGTACTGGTCGCGTTCACCCAGAACCTTTTGCCGGCCACACTGCTGATGTATGTTCAAGGTTTTGCCAGAAATCTTATAGTCACGGTACACACGGTACACTACCTACCTAAAAATCCAGCCTTTGCTTTCTAATCACTATGATTCCGAATCACTATGACCCATCTCACGAGCTCCAACTATTAAACCTTGTTGAAAAAAATCATGATAACTTGTCATTCTTACAGTGGAAACAGCTCTAGAAGATTCCATAGATGTCTATCGCTTTATATAGGCACTGGCGGAAGCAACCGATGAAGTGCACAGGTGGCATTGCTATGTATTTTGCATACAGTTTTTCTGGTACTTGAGTGTATGGTTAGTTGAATAAATGACACTGGGGTGACAATGATCATTTCAGCCTACTAGGAAAGTGTAAGTTCCATTGTGCTGTTGAGTTATGTGTTTTGTTTTCCTAGAAACAGCCTAGGCTGAAAAAATAAGAGTTATAAATTATTCACTAAGGGGTTTCCTCCACTTTCTTTAGTGCAAACAGAAAACCTGCTTGTTCCGGGTGCCTGGGTTACTGATAATTCCACCCGTTACATCAAGTACTTACTCCAGTATATCGATAACTTTGTCCAAACCACTATACTGCGATTCTCTAGACTCAGTTGGTCTTTTCTTTTTTTTCTTTTCTCTTGCAGAGACTTCGGACTGAGAACAGGCTGCTGAAGCAGAGGATAGACACTCTGGAGAAAGTGAGTGACAGCTGGAAGCTTAATGGAAGGGTCGAGTCGAGCTCTGTCCATCAAACCATTTTACGTCTGTCATTGTCATATACGATCATCATGATCGACCTATATGATCTCATCACTCACTGATGACTCATGGGTCATGCTGACCATCACATGAGCGCACATGTACTAACTTGGCTGTGTACCTGCGAATAACCGTAGTTACTGACTGACCTAGAGTTATCCATGTCGACAAGCTAATGTGGATAACAGTGAAAGATTTGCTATATGGGGCTCTTGGTGTGTTGTAATTGTGTTATGTAAATCAGGCAAGACTCTAACTGTACGGCTGCACAGGAAACTTGGCCGGTTGTGTACAAACTAGTCTATGACATGGCCGTGAATGCAGCATGTGCTCACACTGTTGCATGCTGGGTCATTGGCTGCATGACAAGTGCCTGCTCTGCCACACGTGCTGAAAGTGGTGACGAATCGTTCGCGCTGGTCCTTGAGTAAAGAAGAAAACGCATATCGTCTCGACTCCCGTCCCCTTCCTCCGAACGTCCTGCATGAGATGCTTCTTAACCCGTGTACTGACCAACACTTCACAAAGGATTTCCCCATGCCTACTTTAACCAACGGGATAGATTAATTAGTCATAAATGAACATGGCACTCACTAGTATTCTCTGCTTCTTGCTGCTTCTTTTCTGCTTGCACTGTTTTCAGCCTCGCACTTGAGGTTGTAGTAGGATCACAGTTTGGCTTTGTCACCTTTATCATGCTTTCACACTCATATCGCTACATCCACGCTGTTGTTTCTCTACCCTGCCTTACCCAGGCTGTTTCAAATGTTCTCTAGTGTCTCCCATACATTGGCTTTATTATATTTATTTTATAGATACTGTTTAATCTGCAACAGTCTTAAACGTGGGGTGGAAAAAGAACAGTTTTCTGTGTAAAAGCACTTTTGTTTGTTTTTTACTTGTTGTGATGTCCTTTGGTCTTTCCCTCTCTGTGCCTTTCTTTATGGATTTTCTCTTT
The DNA here is from genome assembly GCA_025674545.1 of Hassar affinis. Classification (NCBI taxonomy): domain Eukaryota; kingdom Metazoa; phylum Chordata; class Actinopteri; order Siluriformes; family Doradidae; genus Hassar; species Hassar affinis. Next base: position 18,389,794 of record JAOVYV010000016.1, on the reverse strand, counting down.
GTAGGAAAGTGCTTCCTTGGCAGATAGATTGATCCAGGTATAATCTACACTTCTCTCACCAATGACACTCTTCTCTCCTTTCTGCCTTCTGGTTTTAAAGGGAGGAATATGTTCAACCTTAATGTTCTTAAACCATTTCCACTTACTTGGACAACTGGTTGGATCTAAATATTTGAGTCTGTTGCATATTTTTTGCAACATCCCAATCATTTCACAGAGTCCAAGTAAAGGGAATGACAGATTAAGCAGATCTCTAAGCATACCCTTTCCTCTATAGCTCTTTTGGCTTTGCATGTTTAAGACCACAATAAATTCAGTTTTACTGTATAAACCAAATTATACCCATGTATACATTGACAGTTCAGTACAAAAAGGATTACTGTGAGATCTAACCCTAATTTTGGTGATTGATTTGGTGATTGATTATCAGATCGAGATAAATGGCCTATGAAAAAGTTGCTAAAAGCATGATGATACTCCAGAATTCCACGCCTAACTTTATTTTTCCATCATGCAATTTAATAACTTCCCCACCCCTCCCTACTTGGCTCATCCCGTCTGTTGTCCCTGATCGGTTGCGTAAGGGTCAGGTAACGCGAGCCCAGGAGGCTGAGGAGAATTACCTGGTCAAGCGGGAGCTGGCCACGGTGAAACAGCAGAGCGAGGAGGCCAGTGCACAGCTCGAGCAGGCCCAAAGCACCATCAGACAGCTTCAACAACAGCAGCAGCCTGTGGTAAGGACCATTTACAGACAGCGCCCCCTCCTGGATAGGAGGACTGCATCTCAGCCTGCTGCTCAGAGAAAGAAAAGGGAAAGCATTCAGGAAAACTTTTTGAACATGGCAGGAGAATCGTGAGTGAAATTACCTAGCAACTCAGTCTGGCATTGCCACTTGTGGTGATTAGGAGGTATTTGAGCATAGCAGCTCAGCTGCAGCCACTCTTTGCATACTTGGTTATGTTAAATTGCCTAATGAATATGTATGAGCTGACAGATAACACTGCTGTTGCAGGGTTTCGGTATTCTCTAAATATCATGCGTGTTTGCAGAAGTGTATCTCATCATTTATTACATTTTGTGTGCTTTTGTTTTACATCACATTGTTTTAGAGCTTATTACATGAGAACGGGTATAAAGTACTGCTCTTTTCTTCAGTTGAAGCTACAGGGAATTAGAATCTCAGATTCTTAATCAGTTCCTGAGTGATACTTTTCTCACAGCTGATTGTGGCAGTGCAGATGGTGGAGGTGGTTATCGTTACTGACTTAGGATCATTATTGACTTGCAGTTGTGTGTAAGTTCAGTATTGTGAAAGTGAAACTCTCATATCCCTCATAGCTCTTCCTTTCTGTGCCTCTAGAAGGGGAACCCTCGCTACTCTGAAGAGTCCATCCTGCAGTTGGAAAGAGAGCTGGTCCAGGCTCGACTCAAAGAGGCAGAGTCTCAGTGCGCTCTCAAGGAGATGCAGGACAAAATCCTTGACATGGAGAAGGTGGGTTCATTTCAGAGACCATGAAAGTAGTTCACTGCTCTTCATGTCAAGATGAGCTACTTACAATTTATTGATGCAGCTCCTTTATTTTATTGTGTTATTAATTCAACTGTATTTGTGTGCTACAGAGAAACACGTCTCTGCCAGATGAGAATAATGTGGTGCGTCTTCAGGAGGAGCTTATTGCTGTAAAGATAAGGGAGGCTGAAGCTCTGACAGGCCTCAAAGAGCTTAGACAGCAAGTCCGAGATCTGGAGGAACATTGGCAGGTACACACACATGCACTCGAACACCCACTTTCAGGTAAGTGTAGACAGTTATGTTTCCATTCACCCGCTTAGCAAATTTCCAAGTCAGAAAAAAATGAATCATACTTCATAGGTTTGTTTTAGTTCATTGCACCTTCTCTCAAACAATGCAACATTTTTTCCACCTCAGCCAAACTACCAACAATTTTTTGTTACACATTTTCTGTCATGTTTTGCCATGTGGGGATTCAGAATTTGCATAAATACAAGTTTGGGGAAATTGATTGATGGGCTGTTTTTGGAGAAAGCATGTTTGACAGAGTGTTTACGTCTGCAGAGGCACTTGGCACGTACAGCTGGCCGCTGGAAGGACAGTCCACGGAAGAACTCGGCAAATGAGCTTCAGGATGAGCTCATGAGCGTGAGAATGCGAGAGGCCGAGGCCCAAGCTGAACTCCGTGAGACCAGGCAGAGACTGCTGGAACTGGAGACACAGGTCTCGCTCTCACTCTCTCTTTTTTTCTCTTTTATAAAGGGCACAGCAAACATCTTTGTGTGGATTGGATTTTTTCAGGAACAGGTCATTAGATGGCGACAGAAGTCAAGCTTACGCTAAAAAAACCCCCAGCAATTTTTCAGTCTAGACATTAGCTACTGTATCTGTAGCAGCTTTTCAATTAACATGATTAATGATAACTGATCCTGATTGTAGGGTCTGCATTTCTGGGTGGTATTATTTTAATATCCCTGTGTATATGCACAGATCTAGTCAATGCCGTGATTAATGTTTTCCTGTCACAGAAGATGGCGCCAGTTCTTTTCCTGTGTCTCTTTATGTTTAGGCAGTGACGTTACCTGGTTGCAGTCCAGACAGCTTTGCAGAAACTAAATGATGATTGTATTTTTCCAGTAAACTTTCTCTTCCTAGCAGTGTCTGCAGTAAAGCATAGTATTATAAATGGGGGACCTTGAAAGTGGACCTATTATACCATTGTCTACAAGTTAATACAGTTCCCTGGAGACTCAATGAAATGTCTGTGACATTCTTTGGTCAGAATACCCATGAATTAAATACTACAGCTGTCTTTTCACTATGTTTAAAACACCGCTCTAAATGCTTAGTTTCAGTGCCTATTGCTTTAAATAATAAGGAGCCACTGCACACCCGTGCTCCTGTGCCCTGTGCCGAGGAGTGTGTCTATAGGCATATTACCTAGATGCTGCATTGGCCAAGGGGAGTGAGGCCAAAAAAAACTGGCCATTATTCTGTGCTGTAAAGTGCTAAAATTTTTACATTTCTCAAACGATTTCAATTATTTTTATACTTAAGGCTTTATGATCTACAGGTCCTTCTAAAAAAATTCTCACAAAATTAGCATATCATGAAAAGGTTCTCTAAACGAGCTATTAACCTAATCATCTGAATCAACAAATGAACTCTAAACACCTGCAAAAGATTCCTGAGGCTTTTAAAAACTCCCAGCCTGGTTCATTACTCAAAACCGCAATCA
>JAOVYV010000016.1:18275468-18285530 GCA_025674545.1 Hassar affinis | reverse complement strand
GGCCCTACACCATACTAATAAATGATTGTGGTCTAAAATGACAGGTGTTTCAGTTTCATTGTCTAACCCCTGTACATCAGTGTGGAAGCTGATACTGTGTTTACAAATAATTTTACTCAAAGGTAGCATATATGGGAAAAAAAAAAGCATTCTGCCTAAAGCAGAACCTTGTGGAACACCAAACTTCACTTTTGTACGCATGGAAAACTCACCATTTACATCTATAAACTGATAACAGTCAGTTCAGTGAGGCCACCCCCAGCAAGGGTGCCAATAATGTTACACACATCTGTATAAATGGCACTCAGTAACCATACTGCTTGTAAACTTTATTGCCGGGTTTTCCGCAGCCACCTGCTGATTACAGCGACACACATGTACTCTCTGAGGGAGATCGCCTCGCGGAAAGGATTCGCCTACATCCAGTCCAGACAGGCGTTAAGCTCTGTGGTGAAGATCACCTCGAAAAAGAAACATCCGGAGCTAATCACGTTCAAGTTTGGCAACAACAACTCAGCGGGAGTGGAAATTATGGCTGTAGAACGGTATGTACGCAAACAGATCATCTCACAATTAAGAAAGGTGGGTTTGGAGTAGAAAACCAACATACAGGCCACTGTGGATTTTTGCGTGCTGTGTGAGTGCTGTGACTTCTGCAGAGGTGCCAACATCTGTGATCTAGCTTGTGCAATCATTATAGGAGAACATTGAGTTCTGTTTCAGTGACAGGGAAGGGACACAGGATGCTAATGGGAGCCATTTGCTTTATGTGGGTGAGCGTTCACCTGTCGAAGCTTTGGATTTGTATAAGAAATAGCTGATTTTACCTCACTTTAATTCTTAATGTTGCTTGGTGCACAGCTGTATACAAATTTTCATGAACATTGATGAAAACGGTAGGTATGTTTTGGATTTTTAATGAAAATGGAGTGTGTAGTAGGGAGATTGTAGTCAGTAGATTATATGTTGTTTGTCTGAGCAGAATGCACCAGGTTACGCTACATTAAGAGCAAAAAGCAGTGAGTGGTATCTGAGTCACAGACCCTCCACTGAGAGAGAGAGAGAGAGAGAGAGAGAGAGATGCCCAGGTCAGATAGAAGATAGTTCAACAAAATCTGGATGTTTTGACTGCATTTGTTTTGTCAGATGTATTGATGGAGCGGTCTAAAATGCTGTATGATGACTCATGCCTGGGCAGCGGTAGTTCACTGATTCAGAAGGTCATGAGTTCAAATCCCAGCACTACCAAGCTGCCACCGCTGGGCCCCTGAGCAAAGCCCTTAACCTTCAACTGCTCAGTTGTATAATCGCTATAAATCTAAGGCACTCTGGATCAGCGCGTCTGCCAGATGCCATAACTATCCCTTTTTATTCATGATGTACATTTCCTGTTAAAAGTGCATACCCATGTACAGATGATTTCTAGTCATTTATTCATTCTGTGCTCTCTGATCTGCAGGTATTTGATCTCGAATGCTGGTGATGCCACGAAAGCCATCAAGCAGCAGATCATGAAGGTTCTGGACGCTCTGGAGAGCTCGTAGAGTCGCTGTCGCTCCGAGGCTTCACTCCGGCAGCGAGACTGCCACCACTAACACGAGTCAGCACAACCGTGCGAGGGAAAGGAATAGTCTTTCCTTTCATCTCATCCCATCTCGCTCTCTGTCTCTCTCTCTCTCGTTGTCTCGCTCTTTCTCTGAACGCTCTCCTGGGACAGTACTGACATTCAGTATTGCTGATCACATCAATTGGAGACTCGAGTTTTCCACAAAAGCTGTCATTCTGTTTAGCCTTTGGCATTTTCCCCTTGTTCCTGTCAAGAGAAAAACTAACCCTTTAGGTGTAAAGTTGGACTTGTCGCCTCAGTCTGGATGTCTGTCAAGCCTTAATCCTGTCGCTAATCCACTGTTTTTTTTTTGTTTTTTTTTAAGCGAGGGACTCCAAGGCAAAGCCTGCGGTGAGAAAAGACTCGAACCTCGAAACGCTCAGCGTTTCATTCGTCTTGTTTAATTTATGGATATTCTCATTATTCAGTCGTTCATTTAGTCGCTGCAGTACACGTGCGCCAGGTTCTGTGCATATTTATCTGAGCAGTATTTATGCCTGCGAGTTAAGACCGATGAATCGATGCTGTATTTATATTTGAACTTCTTGTGGAGCACAAAAGTGATGCACAGGTGATGGTTGTCATCATGTAACACATGCACTATTCAGTTGTTCCTATGTCTGTGACTCAAATAACTGATTGATTTCGTGAATGGAATTAACTCATAAACGAGTCATTCCTCATGCTCTGCGCTCGCAGCCCTGAAGCAGAAGTGAAGGTTAAGAGACGGGGTCTGTGGGTGAGACGTGACTGTATATACTGTAAAACTGGACCGGTAGGCGTTGGGAAAATGTATTTATGATTATGAACAGACCCCGAGGATGTTGATGCCACTAATGAGAGCAGCCTTGCCGAGGATCGTGGGGGTAATTAAAGTATTCATTATTAAACTCATGGTTCGACCAGGACGACGATAAACAAACGAGATGATAAACAGCAGGTCAGCGTGACCCTTTATCATAAATCCTAATCAGCTTTTTGAGTGTAAAGACGCTGTTCTGTGTATCAGCTATATTATAGGACGAGTGAAGAAAGAGGTCATATTGCTGGTAAATTCATTAACCATTTGCTTTACAAAGAAATCTCAGCTTTTCAGCTTCTACACACTTTCTGTTCAATCTACCTTGTTTGTAAAATCTTTTTTTTTTGGTTTGTTTTAATAAATTTCCAACTAGCCTACAAACTTGATTGACGTTATTTGAAAAGCTAATTTTTTTCCGTCACCGTTTCCCCTCACGTAAAGTGTGTGATGATGGACGACAAAACCATCTCCCCGATTAGTTTAATGAGAATTTATTTTTTTGGTTTATATAGTATCAAAATAAGCACGTATTTACAAAATTTATAGGTATGTAAAAAAAAAAAAACAAACAAACAAAAAACATCTGTACAATGCATAGTAACCTTATTAAAATACTGGGAAAGTCATGAGCTCTCTCAAGTGACTTGGGTTTGAATTCCTCCAAGTATTAAAAGTGATATGCCGGTATTACATCAGTAGTTTTTGTTTGACAAAATTTTTTTTTTTTTTACAAATTCAAAATAATCACCTGGCTGAAACAGTGTTACAGCAAACACATTAACAAACAGCATAATACTATGAATCCTATTGGAGTAAAGGTTCTTTACAATCCAAAAAGACCAACAAAAAAAAAAAAAAAGCCCCCAAATATATCATCATCGCTGCAGAGAGTGAATGTCAACAGCTCAAAATAGTATCAATACTTCAGCATTTCTTAAGTGCTGTGTCTCAAGAAATTTTAAATGATAAATCAAACACGGCAAAGCACCACTTACCCTAAAGCTACAGTAGCCTGCATCAAACTAGGGGCTTGAAATGACAAGCAGACCGAAATACACCCAAAAAACACTAGCCGTTAAGTGCATTTAATTGGCATGCTTTTAAGTGAAATCAAACACTTGGTAAAAGCTGTACAAGTTTTGTGTGTGTGTGTGTGTGTGTGTGTGGCATGCAGTAGTTCCAGTATATACGCAAACCACTGTGTGTGTGTGTGAGTATGTGTGTGTGTGTATGTCTGCTGCTCACTCTCCCTCCTCCTTGATGCGCTGCTGCTTGTTGCGGCGCGAGTCCAGGTCGAAGGAAAAGTCGGTCCAGTCGTCCCGCGGTGGGAAAGAGATGGTCTGGCGCAGGGTGAAGCGCACGGCATCGATCACGCGTTCACTGCGCGCCTCCGTGGAGCCCACACTCACCGAGGACGCTCCGCTGGAGGAGCGCAGGATGTGTGCAGGGGGAGAGAACTCCATGCTCTGCCGGTGCTCCATAATCCCCTTCCAGATCACGTGTTGGTACTCTGTAGGGATCTTCAACCTGGACAGGTCCTGCGGATGCAGTGACTCATGAGCACACAGGAATACAAAGGGACCATACAGACTTGTCATCCACTTTAATAGGAACACCTGTACGTTCATGAAGTGGCAGCAGGGCAACGCATAAAGTCATACAGACACAGGGCCGGGAAAGCGTTCACATCAATCAAACGGGAATAAAGGAAGAGGTCTTCATGGTATGATTGTTGGTAAACTGAAAATACCTCTGAAAGACATCGGGGATTTTCACACACATCGGTCTTAAGAGTGTACACAGAATGGTGGGGTAAAACAAAAAACATCCTGCGAGCGGAAGAGCTACAGACCTTGTTGATGAGAGAGATCTGAGAATGAACAGACTGGTTTGAGCTGACAGGAAGTCTAGAGTAACTCAAATACACTACATGGGGTGTTGTGGCTACAACAATAGACGACCACATCAGATTCCACTCCTGTCAGCCAAGAAGTATAATCTGAGGCTATCATGGGCACAGACTGGGCTGGACAAACTGGAAAACTGAATACTGGAAAAAGACCAGGTGATTTTATTTTCTAATCGTCACCTGCCCAGTTTGAGCCTGTGCTCATGAGAGTCTCACTCTGACTCGCTCAGTGTTTTCACACTATTCTGTGTAAACTCTAGGGACTGCCTTGTGTGAAAATCCCAGGACATCAGCAGTGTCTGAAATACTCAGACCATGTGGTACCAACAGACATGGCACAAGTAGTCACAGAGATCAGACCTTTCCCCTGTCTGATGTGAGCATTAGGAAAGGAATGGGTGTTCCTATTAAAGTAGGAAGTAAATATATATATATATATATATATATCTGTATATCTATATATCTATATATCTATATCTATATCTATATCTATCTATATATATATATATATATATATATAGATATATAGATAGATAGATAGATAGATATATACCCATCTTCTGTCCCTTCCAACTAGAGCTCCTTTAGACAGCTACAACAGATTTAGTTTTCATCTAACAGTATGTTACATAAACCGATGGAATAACAGACCAATCAGCTCAGAGTTTCTTCTCCAGAAAAAAGAAAGCGACTGCCCACAGAACAGAAGCATAAGGTAACAGGCAGAGTCTCACCTCCAGGTTGTAGTTCTCAATCTGGTAGATGCTGGTAAGTCCCTGGGCTGTGAAGTAGTCCAGACAGGATGAGCAGCCCAACCGTAACAGGAAACTGAAATAACGGAGTTACAAGTGAAAATGATGCTAACAATTTATTTTTTTATATATATAAACCACAATGACACTTTTAAACAACTCGTTTCCCCAATCCAGTCCATTAATCTCCTTTAGTTTCAAAGTCCAGATCTCATAATGAACACTTTATCAGTCAAATCTCCAGCAGGGAGCAGTCTATAACTTCAGCAGTGTGGACTTCATGTAAATTATCTAATCAGTTTATTGTGCTATCCAGTGTCCCCCAAATGGTTCCAGGGTTCCCTCAAGGGTTCTTCTTCTTAACGTCTGAGGGAGTTTTTCTGTGCTACCGCTTTCCGCTCATTAGGGATAACAAATAGGGACAAAACCTATAAGTTATGTCTGGATTTGATGTCTTTGTAAAGCTGCTTTGGGACAATTCCCATGAGAAGCACTTTAGAAATAAAATTGAATTTCAATTTGTCCTTAACAAAATACTCGCCTTGAACTTTAGAAATAACGTATATGATTAAATGCTTTCAGGGTAACCGGTGTGACTGCACAGACAAGTGACAGGGTGCAAATAGTCACCGGAGCAGTTTTACCAGATCACGTTATGAAACAGTGGGAAGATAAAATGTCATTTGAAAATTACCGCTGAAAGTGCTGTTATGTTATAACAGTGTTATTTTACAATATGCAAATGCAGTGTGACAGGAGGTGGGTGTGTGTAAGACTGAGCACACTTACACTATATATATTATCTATATATATATATATAGATATAGATATAGTATGGATTTCTTCACGAGAGTGAAAGAGCAAAAGATTTGGTGCACCACAGCAAGTCGGTATGCCGTATAGAAAACGTTATGGTCGGAGCGAGTTTCATTTGATTCGTAAGTGTTCATGGTCCACTACAGGAAAAGAAAACACCTCAATACATTCCCCGGTTCTTCCTCATCAAGCTACACCAAGATCCTTTCATTTCGGAATCTGTTAGACCTTTCAGTTTCAATATGAATGAGCGTATCCTGTGTATCAGTAATAAAGATCTTCTGATTTCAAAGACATTAAGAACTTGAACAGAGCAAAAGAAGACTGGACTGGATCTGGAAACAATTGTACTGCAATCTTAATGAAACTAAATAAACATGTACCTGGAGATGCTGCTGTCCACGGGGTACGGCGGTGGGGGTGTGCAGTGAGAGGAGGGCACCATGGGTAACTGTGGCTGCAGGCCATGAGTAGGACTCAGCGAACTCATATCTGTGTTCATGGGAATGTGGGCGCTCATCATGGGGGTCACTGTAGCAAGACGAAACCAAGAGGAAGAGACTGAGAGACGCTTTTAATATCACACCACCATTTCTGGTGTCACTGTCAAGGCTGTGAAGAAAAAGTGCACAAGTGGTAGCTCAGTAGTTAAGACATTGGGCTACCGATCGGAAGGTCGTGAGTTCAGATCCAAGCACCGTCAAGCTGCCAGTGTTGGCCCCTGAGCAAGGCCCTTAACCTTCAAGTGCTGAGTTGTATAAATGAGATAAATGTAAGTCACTCTGGATAAGCGCGTCTGCCAAATGCCATAACTGTAAATGTAACGTAACGCCTGTAGCCAGTGGCGACAGAGGTGCAGATTAAGTAATAGTGGACAACTGAGCCCGGTTTCCTTATTATGACAAATACTGGCAGAAGAGCCTCAGGCATCAGTGAGATCTTTGTCCCACAAAGATCCAGTTCACTTGTGAAAGGAAACTGGCTGTCAGAGAGGCTCTGAGGCACAGAGTGGTGCTCAGAAGCTGTCATGTTCAAACAAGCTCAGGGCCTGAGGAGAACAGAGGCAAGGGAAACCTCTGCATCAAGATTCTGATCTTAATTCCTACAACGGTTCCTCTGAACACTATAAACCATGCTAACTAAATGGTTACTAATATACGTTATGTTAATTAAAATGTTATATAATAGTTATACAACATCGTATAATAGTGTTCTTTTGGGCTGAGTGGTTTGTTCTAAATATATGTGTCCTAAAATATTGATTCTGTCTGTAGCAGTCATTTCCAGTCACTTCTTTTTCTAGACAAGCAATGGTCGATAATGTCTGTTGTTGTGAAATCCTTACTGTCTGTGAGTCCTCCGGTCATGCTGGATGGGGTGAGTGTGTTGCGTTGTTGTGGGTTGATTAGCTGGCTGACCGAGGGTAGCTTGTTCACCTTGCCATGTGGAGGAGAGGTGGAGCCGAACGGTGACTGAGGAGGCAGCGGGCTCCTGGAGCAGAGAGGAAGAGGAGGAGGAGGAGGAGGAGGAGGAGGAGGAGGACATGGCCTGTCATTCTGAGTGCTGTACAATTCCCATCATATTCTACACAGGAAGTTCTTCAGTGACTCAGGATCAAAGGCAATACACAGTCTAGCAATTATGTATCCTATCCATAGTAGTGTGTTAAGGTGCAAATTGATATAACAGTGATTTTCTTATTATTACACCATCTGGAAAGCACTGTGTTTACACGTGTAGGCATACACATACCTAAAAGCATGTTGCTTTAATTGAATTATTGTGAATCCCGATTTTATCTAATCCTAATTAGATTGAATCTAGGTGGAGAGCACAGAGAGTGAGTTAATGTGAAACGCCACTTGACGATCTTAACTTCAACGTCTCCACACTGCCAATAGATACGCTTCCATTTTAACCAGCGATCGCAGAATGATGGAGGTTTGCTTTACAGCAATTGCGTATTAGAATTCACTGGAAGCACATTAGAGGAAAATAAAAGTAAAAACAAACAATGTGATCCCACATGCTGATTAAAATGATGGCTGCAGTTCCTAGAAATCCTCACTAGGAATTCCCGTAACAGCAGTATTATAGTTTTCTGTAAATACTGTATTCCTGGCCCTATCAGGTGATCATACTGTATCTCTCTGTGTGACGCAAACATGAAAAGATAATAAGGACTAAAGACGGCTCACAGATATTTGCTCGTATCTCTCAGAGGCTATGAATACAATATTTTAAATAGACTTCCATTATATGTAGAAATAATAGAAAAGCCTCCATTATAAGTTTAGCCTAATAGTCATGATCTTAAATCCAAAATAAGACATTTTTTCATGTACCAGCATTATTTATGTAGCCAAATTGGACGATTATTTTTTCACAGCAAATGGGAGTCTGGCTCATGAAAAAGTAGAAAATAAAGTTCTGAAAATAAAGTCTTATTTCTTCTCTTTTCCTTCTTAAAATCTCACGGTGTGTTTAAGAAATCAGTGTGAGTGAGATGTGACAGGAGGCATAGTGGTGCTTTTTTCAAGTGTAAAGGCTGCAGAATCAGTCCTGTTCAGAATTCAGATTCAAATTATAATACCAATAATTTTGTGCGGTCTGAAAGAATATCTGCTTTTTTGTTTTTTTTTAATGAACCTCAGTCTAAAGAACTGACCCTGTATAATACATCGTCAGAAAGGAAATCAGACAATAATAAAGAAAAGAAAGGAAAGCAGTGTAAAGAAGAACTGGAATAGAAAGTTAAAAGCAAAGGACATTTATTGAAGAACAACAGATAAAAGTGCAAGAGGCATTAATTATACGTCCGTCGACCCCCCGCCCCCCACCCACCCACACAAACACACACAAAAACAAGCAAATCTTTTGCGAACTTTATAGCATTTGTTTCTCATTCACTCTGACTCTGAGACACAAATACATTTCTCTTAAGAAAATGTCCATAGAATCCAGTGAAACTGCCCTGCAGTGCACTTTATAAAACATGACCAGCATTATTAATGTTATCAATAAAGTCCTTGCCCCAGAAACCCACAGACGATGAAATGAGCCCAGCTCCAATAATAAAAGAAAGTCTGATGCAAAAACAAGCCTGAAACAATATCAAGAACACAATGATTCCCATAGAAAAAAAGAGAGAAAAAAAACATTAACATGTGCTTGGTTCCTGGTTCAGACAGTCAGGATTATGACAGAGAGAGAGAGAGAGAGAGAGAGAGATGAAGCTGAGGTGATCGCCTGAGTGGCTGTCATCATTTCTGTGCAATGTAATTTCTGTGCAATACCAGCAGATATGTCAAACTAGTGCTGAGGCAATAGCCAGCTCAGTTAATAAGGACCCTTTAAAAACAACGGAGAAACACTGAATATAATGAAAAAGGTCACAAGCATAAAAAAAAGTGACACAACATAAAAATATGAGGCCTTTCATTTCAATTAAAGGTACACTCAAGTGTGAGTGCAGCATGATCTTATGAGAATTATACAGTTTATCACAGTCTGATCAGTTTGACTGAGACAGGAGAGCCATTCCTAATCTGAACACTTCGGAAGGAAAAAGCATGCAGTTCTGCCAAAACTTCCCTAAGTAATATGTGACATCATCTGGGGGAAGAATCTAAAATCCAACATGGCTTTGTGGTCTTGAACACAGCCACAGAGAAACACATGAAGAAGCAGAAGGCACAAAGAAGAACTGAAGAACAGATTTTTGACGAAAGATCTGGACGAGGAAGAGGAAGAGGAGGAGGAGAGGAGGAGGAGGAGGAGGAATGTGTCTCCTGCTTTAGGAAGCACTGAAACGTCTCTTCTGCTCACCTAAAGGCTCCAGCAGCTCTGAGCGTAGACGGGCCCGAAGCAGACTGTACACACAGAAGGAGAGGAAAGGAGAGAGGACAGAACAGAGAGATATAGAACAGTGATGAATGGAAATGAAGGATGGTTCGGAAGGAAAGGCTGCATATACGCAGCAGTCCCAGTGAGCACCGGCTGATCAGTGATATTTAACATTTTTCAGGTCCATGTTAAGTTTGATGATACGACCACGATCGTAGTATGTTTTATAGACTTACTTTCTGGTCACATAACCAAAATGCTGTATTGCATGCTGACTGGGGTACAAAGCAGCAGGCTACTTAAAAAAAGTGTACATATATATATATACAGT
>JAOVYV010000016.1:18242732-18275368 GCA_025674545.1 Hassar affinis | reverse complement strand
ATAGCTTAACTACATCGATAACTACATCATGTCAATGTCTGTCTGTGTATTTACTGCTGCATCAGATACCTCATCTATATATATGTACAAATCCAGTCACATACACTGAGATAAGAATCCTGAAGACAGCAGAGGATCCCGATGACTGATGTCAAAAAAGTGCGGATGTTAATAAACCCTAGAGAAGTCACAATTAGATTAGGAAGGTTTGAACGTAAATGCTCTGTAGTGCTGTACACTACCAGCCAACTGGACAAACCTGCCTGAAAGTATGCTCTTCATCATCTTAAATACATTTGTGATATGGTTCTAAGATGGTAGTGAAATTGATGACTATATAGAAAATGAATTTATTAAAAGAATTATTATGGGTGAGATAAAAAAGTAGGTCATGTAACTGACTGAATACCAAAAACTTAAAAAAGAAGAAGAAGCTCAAATCTGTACATTTGGTCATTTGGTCATATTATAGTTTTATAGTGTAAAATTCCAAAATGTGGGAAAATATTACAATCATGGAAAATTAGGCTTTCTAGGTGTGTGTCTCTCTCTCTCTCTGCTACGTGTTTAGGAATTCCCAGAAGGGCAGCAGATTTGACGCAGAGATTGGGAATGACATCGTCAAGGATAAAAAAAAAAAAACAGACTGTAGAGATAATCGGGCAAGTCTGAGCCCATCACTTCAGCAGAACTTCTTAATGCTAGCTTTGTAAATTGTGTATATAAGCCACAAGCTTGCACGGTTACATAAGTAAACATTTTATTAGCCTCATTGTACATATATTGTATTTTGTTTTAGCATTTAAAAAAAAGGGATAGTATTAAAAAAAAGGGATAGTATTCTAAAAAATCTCAGTTGGATATATCGGTTTTGGCATTAATTGCCTTGACACAGACACTCAATTTCTTTTTCTATATTATTCAAATCTAAATGACTAATCTGGGGTCTGATCTCTTCAATGTATGTTACAAACCACTCTTGCCAATAGCAAAAAGAGCCCAGTGTTGACTTGTAACTTATAGAAACAGAATAAAATATTTAAAAAGAGAAAAAAGAAAAGTGGAAATGTACACAATGGGAACTCGCAGCACTAATGATGCCCACTGTGTGGTGCTACTGCACAGCCATGGGAAAGTGCTTCCTAAATACAGGAAGGCAGAAAGATAATAAGAGGAATCACTGAAGCAGAAAGCAGGAAGTTTTATTATTTTATTTGGAATGGAAAAAAAACAAAGGTGAGACATACATACATACAGAAGAATGAGAGGAAAGATAAACAATGAGGAAAGGATGAAGGCATGTAGAAAGAGAAGCGAGCCAATACGAATCTAAATCCATCAAAGCACTCAGGAAAAAATAATAGCTAAGTACTTTTACCAGCTAAGTGTGGAGTTTGGTGTAATCGTCCAACAGAGATAGGCGTCTTTGGGTAAAGGCCAAAGTAAGCTCGTTTAAAAAGCCGTCTGTCACTTTGTGATCTGTTCTTTTCCTAAGAAGGGACGGTTGGGAAAATAATAGCTTCCTTCACCTACTCATTGTGTCCACACCACAGAGCTTGTAAGAAGTCATAAAACGGGCTTTAATTTTTTTTCAGCTGTGCCAAAATGGCCCCAAATAACGGCCCTCCCTAGCGCAGTTTAGGGCCGGGACGAAATGACAGGCGAAAAAAAAAAAGAGCTGAACGGGGAGTGTACAGACGCTACATCATCTGTCAGTTTCTTAATGAGAGAACCAAACAAAAGCAGTAATTATCACAGGGCGTCGAAGTGCATTATTCAGAGGTATAATTTTCAGCTGTCTCCCTTGCTTTTTTTTTTTTATTTCTTTACCCTGCGCTCTGACTATAGCCCTGGAACATTTCTGTCGTTAAAAAAATCTGGACCAGCCAATTCCTTATACTTGGATGATGATGAAGTCTGGGTAAACCTGCCTGACTGTCTCGTAATAGCGCAGTTGGGCTGTATCAAACCAATCTGACTGCAAAACGCCAACACAGCTCCATGTGAACAAGGTACACCCTTACACCCTGTTAGACTGCACCAGGGCTTGTTTAGTACTGGCCGAGAAGCTTGAATGGCTTAAATCCAACTCATGCGATCTCATCATAATGCAAACCTCATGCAATCATCACACTTTTCCACTCTCTGAAACACTTCCAGCTTTGCGACCTTAAAATGCAAATGGGGCGTGACTGGGGTGGGTCTGCAGCGCATGCCTGTTCAAACGTATGTCACAGTGAACTCAGCTGAGAAAAGGAGTAACTCCATGCAGCAAAAAAACAAAACAAAACAAAAAAACCCAAAACATGCTGGTAAACATTCCGTTCAGATTAAAACAACTAAACACTCCAAACAAGCGTCAGGATGAACCTTGTTGGTACTGTCTGTGTGGCCTGCATGTGTATACTGGCTGCAGTCTCTAAACCCACAAACAGAGGGTCTCCCAACAACACCGGTATACTCTCATTTAATCTTTTGAGAGCAGGACTGACCTCTCCTTTTGAAAGCATTGGCTAATCTCCCTGTGTATGAGGTACTCACTGTTTCTGCAGAAGGCTCTGCTGCTGCTGCCTGTACGACTCTATGGTGTGCTGAGGGAGATACTGCATGAGTTCCAGAGACTCTTTAATTTTCACCAAAATCTCATAGATTTCACGGCCTTTAATCTGTTGGACAGAGACGGAGACATGGTTGGTATTCAGGCTTTCTTTCACTCTTTCACCTTTTTGAAACCTGCCTTAAAAAATCAATTCAGCAATATGTTAATACTCACAGGCAAACAAAAAACTTCCTCGTCGGTGGATCTTCTCTTCTTGATTGAGGAGATCTGAATACTGTGAGTCTGGCGGAAGGCTGCAGGAGAGACACAGAGACAAAAAACAGGGAGAGAGAGATGAAGTGACACAGTACAGGTGTGTAGAGGTGTGTAAGGTGTAGTGGGCAATAGGCAGAGTTCCAGTGAGCACAAAATGACCACAGTACCTCTGACATGTGACCGCTGAATATCGGTCATTTTTGGCACATAGATTTGCATATGAGCATAATTTTTTATTTTCCCTCACATAAAATGTTAAATGTTTTCATTCTAGCCAAAATCTAGACATCTGGCAAAAGGTTGCCTTTGTGCTCACTGGGTATGTTATAGTGTCAATGGCAAGCAGCATGCAGTGCGTGTGTGTGTGTGTGTGTGTGTGTGTGTCAGGGTCGAAGACGAGACATGTCCTTTTATTGCATCTGAAATCTGTTCATTATAAAATGATTATTAATATGTATAAATATGATATGATATCATTCAACTTTATTTGTTCTCTCATTCAGATTAATGAGTATTATTTATTTGCTGTTTTCGTCTTTGACCCATAACTTGGAGTGTGACTTCATTTTTCTGTAAGCACAATGTGAAAAGAATGACCATTGCAGAGACTGTAGAACATCGCGGAGCTCCGTGAGGACAGCGAGGGCGAGCATGCTAGTATATGTGTGCATGCATGCAAAGCCCCATCACCAGCTCCCAGCGCTACTTACGGCGTTTCGTACCCTCAGAACTTTTTGTGCCGTCGCTGACGTGCTGCTTGCGGATGCTGTCCTCGTCAGCTTTGCGGTCACGTCCTGGACACGCGCAGATACGAGCCTCGAAACACCGGCGACCCAAAACCTGACCACTGCAGAGGAACACCCAGGGACACGCAGTGTCTTAATCATGATGCCCTACCATATATCATTATACTTTCCTATAACTCGGTGACTCTCTGTGGAATTGTGTCAATATGAGCATCAGCGACTTACTCTCTGGTTTCCAGTGTGACAATGATGAGGATGGGACGTCTGTTCATTCCACCCACGCAGCTGGAGTTGCACATGAAATTGTAAAGGATGGTTGTGAACTCAGTTCCCACCTGTCGGGCAAAAGCAGTCATGTACATGAATATCATGCAGATGAAGTAAAGGAAAGTAAAGTAATCCCAATTTTCATTTGATTTTGTTTTGTCTGAAGCGCTGTAAGTGTGGATGTTGGATGTGGAAATGGGACATATTCTCAAACAGAACAGGTAGAACTATATGAGAAATCCAAACCTGTAAAGAAGGTGTGTAGTGGGAGGGCAAACAGGTGTGTGTGTAGGTGTGTGTGAAAGACTCACCTGCGGGGGTTCGTATGGCACCAGAACACTCTGACGCCCGGTAATGGAGTCTTCCACATACTGGGCGTGGCTGTTGCCCTCCACTCTGATCAGGTGACTGGGCGGTGCAATTTGGCCTGAAAAACAAATGGAAGACTTTTACAAAACAGTCTATATTATATTTAAAAGCATATGCATGTTTACAACATATGGCAGGTTTGCTTACCGTCGTTGAATTCTCGGCTGAGCTCGTGGTTAGGGCATCGCTTGACCACCTCAGTCACGTGCTCAGCTTTTTTGTAGACAGGCATTGCCCGGATGACCGCTCCCTGAGGAGGGCTGGTCAGAACTTTGATCTGAATGGGACACGTTTTAGCGATCTGGCAGTACAGCTTCTTGAGCTCTGTGGAGTACTGGAACAGACAGAATAAAACAGAGAAGCGTCAAAAGCCAATATAAAGTCCTTTGTATCTCCACCAAAAACATGCAATAAACCATTCAAAAGCAGAGAGGATGTGGCCACAGGCTCAGTAAAGTGAAACACCTGCAGCATAGCAGCCGTTTAGCTGAACAACAGCCATAAACCTTTAAATGAAGACCAGCATCTGGCTCAACTTCTGCCTCTGGCCTCAAGCGCAGAGAGCTCAATTTTGAAGCCTGGAATTCTGGCCACATAAAGAAACAGAATATAAGAAGCGACTTTAAACGGTATCATCACGCACTGTGTATCCTACATCATACAATTTACCTTAACCTAAAGACGGGTCATCTGTTCAGCATTTCCCAATAGATTTCTGATAACGACATCCTGATGCTACTTGACAGGGTGCTGTATCACCAACCACAAAAATCATTCTTGCATCACACAATAGGACTGATTCAGCCTGTGTCACAAACTAACATTACAACCATGAGGCTTGTTCTTACTCATACACACTGCATCACCTGAAAACTCTCCCACACACGCATTCACATAGGTTGCAAAACATCCTGATCAATGAAGTAAGAATGAGTATGGGAAAAAAAATTGAATGTAGTACATTTTAAAGTAGCAGTCTCCACATGTTGGGTCCTTGAGCAAGGCCCTTAATCCTCTCTGCTCCAGGGGAGCTGTATCATGGCTGACCCTGCACTCTGACCCTGAACTTTACCATGCATTAATGTATATGTGAGAAATAAAGGCTTCTATAATCTCACCAAGAGAACTGCTGAATGTAGGCATTGATTGATTAAATCTTAATCAAATAAATCTCTAAACGTGTGTTTAACATCAAATCAAAATGGAGGAGAAAAAAAAGGCAAAATGGTACTCAAGCCAGCGTATCATACGTTACCAGCGTATCATAAAACTAACAGTGTACACAATAAATCCTCGTTATATTCAGTTTCAGCTCATTGGCTGTGAAAAGAAACGACGCATTATTGGCAGGCGTGTCAACGTCCTTCTTCAGAACTCTTCTAACCCTACAGTTGTCAGGCTCATGGAAAAAAAATGCAATGGAAACGTTTCTCTTAAGTTCATTTCTAAAGCTGTGGAAGGAAGGGGGTAAAAAGGAGAACATTACCCCTGGGCTGATTGGAGGAACAATAGGACATTAAATTCCATTTCTATTAACTTTTGATTTGAGGTGTTCTAGTGAGAGGAGCCCATCCCAACACCTGCCTATTATCTCTTTGAGTATTACACAAGCTTGGCAAGGACATGCATGAATACACACAGACACACACACACACACACATACACACACGCTTGCAAAACCCCTGCCATTTCCCTTGGGCTTGTAATTAACGTCCGTGAAAGACTGAAAAGAAACAAAAAAAAATTGGAAAAACAAAGTTACGAAAGGTGTGTCAGTCCAGATCAGGGTGTAAGACTAGACTAACTACATTACATTAGCTATAAGAATCTTTTATATCATCTGAATGACCAAACTGGGGCGAGGCATCAGTGTGAAGTTCATGTGTGGATGTTTTCTATATGCCCCAGACTGGCTCCTTCAAAGTAAAACTACAGCAAACAGGAGTCAGGATATAACCAGTCCTGCTCTGACCTACAAATTAGGCTTTCACCAGTGAAACCATGGAGGTGTCTAAGGTTCTGAAGAGGTCTACTATTAGGAAAGACAGATGTATAGTGTGTTATAGCTGTAGCTTTTTTTTTTGCTGAAATGAGAAATGAGAAAATATAACAGTATTTATATTTTAAAGAAATATAACAATATAACTGCTAAAGAAGAGAAGGACAAAAAGGAGTGAAAAGACACAAAGGAGATGACCTATTGAATATAAAAGTAATTAAAATAATCTTTAATATGTCATTTAAAAGCAAAGATGCCCTTTTGTCAACACAAAGTGCAAAAAACATGCATAACTTTTTCCTTCACACAACCACCCATCCCGACGCACGTATACCCACACACACACACAGACACACACACACACACACTGCATCAGTAGGAACACCAATCCCAGCCCCGAAGCAACACATTTCAAACATTAAAATATGTGTGGTGGCTGCTGTGTTTGCTCACGGCCAGGCATGAGCTGCTGCTGAGAGAGGAAAAAACACACGCACATACACACGCACTAACGCACACACACGCAGGGTGGAGCTGTACAGTGATCTGATTGATGGGAGTCGGAGGCTTTTTCACAGGGAGGGGCATTTTGGTGCTAACATGCAATTATCTCCCATTCATTGGCCACAATGTGAATTACACGGCTTGGGAATGTAGTGCATACAAAAGATGTAAGAATAACTCTTTGAACGCGGGGCACTGGGGGGAGGTCAAGGATTTGTTCAAATGACACGGCCTACAAAAGGCAGAGCTCAATAGCGGACTCGGCTAAACTGCTGGTCTGACACAACAAGAGGACAACACGTGAAGCTCGGTGTGTGGCATTTCTTTCAAAGCCGCCAGCAAACACCTGGTGTTCCTGATCCAACAGTATGCTGACGTTAACGAGAGTCAGGTCCTGCGCTCCTCTATTTATTAGTAGCATCAATGGAAATTGCAAATCAAAAGATAATAAAGAAACTGTCTAACTGGCCTGAACAATAATCCTTTTCACATAGAGCACAACTAGGCTGTGATCATTAAGCTCAAAGCTTACAGAGACTGTACAGATCAGCACATACATATGCAGAAACACTCCAGCACACACGCTCAAACCCGTTGCGTGTCAGGGCAGGTCTGCAGCTGCAGTGTTGGTGTTGAAGTGAAGAAGAGCTGCGGGTTCAGGCAGGATGGGGCGGCTAGACCCAAAGCCCTGGCGCCTTCAGTCTTGTCCCCCATTACAGCAGACATGTACCATCACGCCCCAGGCCGCTCACAAAACCAGCTTCATTGGACAAAAATGCAGAGCTGTCCCCCCACCTCCCCACATACACACACACACACACACACACAGCAGGAAGGGAAAAGAAGGGGGAAAACACCTGCTTGCTGTGATGGTGACAAAACAGACTGGGAGAAAAAAGCAACATGCTTGAAAATCAAGGAAATGGGATGCGTGTTGAAGGCAGACGCTTTATGCAAATTTAATTGAACTTGAAATAAACTCCAGCGACAACAGCTACACCAATGGGACATCATACAAGCATGGTGCTAAACACTGATGACACCCAGACAGGACAGCTAGCTGAGGTGCCAGGAAGGAGATAAAGTCTGTATGTGCAAATGTAAAGGGATACACTTCACTTCACCAACTGTAGATCAACCAATCAGGCACAGGTGCATGGGAGCACCTATTTACACTTGGGTGTGAGCGTCTGTGATTACATTTTCATTAAAAACAGAACGAAAGCAAAAATCAGACCGCTTTCATTTTTCACTAGGAGATGGAGACATTTGCTATATGCAAAACAGCAGGACATTTATTGCTTGTAGAAACACAACGCTGGTCAGTCGCATTCTCGGCTCGAATATCCTACGCAATCTGGTAGACGTTTTCTTCACATTTCTTCTTGCTCCTTCCTTACAGATGCAAACAGAGTAGTGCTTTCGGTCACTACTTAATGCCCTTTCAATAAATTATATGCTTTCAAAATGCAATCTTTCCCTGAGAAATGTGTGACAGCTTCATGTAATTATGCTGGATTTCCCCACTTTTCCTTGAATGGCTGCATTGAGCACTGCCAATTTTTTTTCCACTCACAAACCCTATTTCATGTCCTTCCTAGAGCTTTTATTCTGCATCTGCGTGCTCATTCAAATACGTACAAAAAACACATTGCACAAAGGCTGGGTTTTAGCTGCTGAAAGGGTCAGGAATTTAAGAAGCCAGTGTCAGCTGCAGATGAGAAGGTGTGTTTTTTTTTTTCTCCAGAGCTTTGGGGTGAGAAGATAGCTAGAAAAGATTGGAATCGTGACTACGTGATGTAAAACAAATATGACTTCCAGCAAGCTGACAGCTTTCCATTGACTTGATCCAGTAATTGCTGCTCTCTTCTTTCTTATGTTGCTGTAGCATATACAAAATCTCTTACTGTACAGAAATCCCTATAGGTACAGTATGCTTCTCAGAAACTTACATGGAAATAAGTTCCTTCATAAAAAAACCTTTTCAACCAGAGCTCATCTGACATGGGAAAAAAAACAAGCACTCCCTCCTCTTCTTTCTTTTTTTTTTTCAGAGGGTTTTAGAACTTCATGCTGTAGAGTCAGACGAGTCCTGACAGGCTCCTTGACACAAACAAGCCTTGGCTCCGTCTCACGAGGCATGGGACGGGCCTGCAGATGTTCCCGGACAAGCTGCATCTTGTCACCTTTCGCTGGAACACTCGCTTCTTTGAGAGATTTCTAACCCCCCCAACCCACCCCACCCCTTTCCCCTCCACCCCCGCCCGTCCTCTGCCTTTTCCCCTGGCGAAGTACAGCATGAAGTCAGAGAACTTAATTCATGGAGTAGGGTGCAGTGATTGGCCCTTGAGCACGATAGGGTTCAGAAAAGAGGCACAGAGTATTTACACAAGAATTATAAATCCATTCCTCTAATCCCCTATCCTTTGGCTAAGACTATCCAGGATGCCTGCAGAGGGGTCCAATGGGCTCATGGCATGCTAGTGTTCGTGGCAGATGCGCTAAAATGCAAACAAACCCGATGGTTCGTCACACAACCGTGCTGGTCCTAAGTTGACAGTGGATTTCTAATGAAAGGCTCGATCCCCAAATCAAACAAATGATACATCATCCCCTTAAAACAATCATTTCTCTTAAATCCAACTCAGAAAGTGAGACTAATCAGTGGAGTCTTCTTACAAAAGAGCGCACAAAAAAAAAAAAAAAAAACAGGATTGCAAAAGCATTCCTGTAAGTGAGGTAGGTTGGATTCAATACCAGGAAATGCATGAGTGTGTTTTTTGTGTCACCGAAGCCTTGCTTAGGAAGACGTATCTGGGATAAAGGTGTGTCTCCAAGAAGTAGGATTTATCTAGAAATCTGAGTTCTCTTATTAAAAAAAGTTGAAGCCCCCAAACCAAAAAAAAAAAAAAATAGATGGTGAATATTACATTTTTATACTTGAACTTGCGTGACTGATATAAACGCCTCTCCCTCACTTTTTTTAGCTAGCAATGTTAAAACAAAAGTGTGACTGTGACTGTTTGTAAAAGCTCCATTTTAGCAAAGCTTTTGTCACTACGATTTGAGTATATCTTGCCTACCACCCAGAGTCACTGGGCCACAACTGTCTGTGCTCATGCATCATAAACAATTTTCACCATTATTACCGCACACTAGACAGATAACTGGGGATCTGCGAGATATGATGAGCCTCAAACGAGACAATAGAGTGTGTTTTTCTCACACCCAGATGCTTTCCACTGAACTCTGATGTCAGGTACCTGTTGTTTTTTGGTGGAGTATGCCACATGAGCAAGGATGACACAGCCTGTTGTGGGAATCAGGCATATGTCACTATCCCACAAGGCTCTGCAGCCAATGAGCATGAATCGGCTGTCTGAGAAATGTTCCTTCCCTCTGCTTGTTTACTCAGAGGCATGAGGCATTAGCTTTTATTATCTGTGTAACGGAAACACAGGTTTTTCCAGCCTATCTTGTGCCAAATGGCACATCGTTCATGATGCTTGAAATCAATTCCCATAGAATCAGAAACTTGTTTTCTGAATTAACCCCTACGCTTAAATGTCTGGAAATTCTAGACCAGCATAAGGTTAGAAGAGCCAGCGAAAAAAAAAAAAAAAAAAATTCCCACACTGCCAGTACACTAGCCTTATGCACTCATAGCATATGTAAAGCTTAGCTACAGACTGATTGTTCTACCGCCACCTACTGGTGACATGAGATTTAAAGTTAACGACTGTCCGCTGGGGTGCGCTGTCCCTTAGGATGACCGGCGTGTGGTCCCATGTGGTTGGCGTTACTTTGCCTAGTGACAAACAATGTTTTTAATGCCTACATGGGGCAGCCCCTGTGAACCACTAGAACCTGATTAGCTGGTTTTGTCGGTTGTCAGTTTGAGGTGGCACAAATCTCAGCCAAACAAACATGACACTGACACATAAGTAGCTACTGTAATAATCACTGACACATATTATTGCAGCGATAACGTAGCAATTACTTCTAAACAACTAGAACCTTGTGCTAACCAAGCAGCAGGAGGCAGTAGTGAGCACCGTGCGTTTCGACAACAACTACTGAAATTCATTTGGAAAAACACAGCCCATGGTGACCTGGTGGACTCATCCATCCATCATCTATGAAATGCATTTTATAATAATATCAAGCATTTATGAAAACTGAAGGTTATTCTGGAACATATAACACGTACATGTAATGTCACAATGGCAAATGTGTACTAATTCCTAATCTCTGTTATGTTATCCTTCCATTCTTCCATAAACTACTCTTCCTTCACTTAGGCTGCTTAATTTTATTGGATCAAACATGAGGGTGAGTCAGATGAAAACCTTAAAATTGTGACTTTAAATAGAATAGAAATGTTTTTTAGAGGAACCTGGGTGCTTGATAAACACAGGAACACATACATTGAAGAAAATGGAGATTAAAAAAAAAAGACAACATACTTTTGGGCCACCTTCATGCAATCAACAAATAGAAAAAAACTGTTTTTCCATTTGATTTGCTCTTGTATTTTGTTTAACAAGACTTGTCACCTATCACCTACCTGTCACCTACCTGTCATCTATTGCCAAGTGTCCTTATAACCACTTACAATCACATAATATGCTTTTTCATATTATTTTTTCACACATTTACACTGATCAGCTATAACAATAAACCACTGACAGGTGAAGTGAATAAATTGATTATCACATCACAATGGCACCTGACATGGGGTGGGGAATATAATAGGCAGTAAGTGAACAGTCAGTTCTTGAAGTTGATTTGTTGGAGGCAGGAACAATGAGTAAGCGTAAGGATCTAAGCAACTTTGGCAAGGGCCAAACTGTGATGGCTAGACAGCAGCAGGTCTTGTGGTGTGTTCCTTTTATGCAGTGGTTAGTACCTACCACAAGTGGTCCAAAGAAAGGCAACTGGTGAACTGAGGACAGAGTCATGGGCACCCAAGGCTCAATGATTCATGTGGAAGGAAAACTAGCCCATCTGCTCTGATGCCACAAACAAGCTACTACAGCAAATTGCTGATAAAGTTAATGCTGGCCATGACTGAAAGGTGTCATCATCAGAGCTAGATCATGGAGCAATGGAAGCAGATGGCCTGGTCTGATGAATCTTTTAATTCATGTGGATGATCGGGATGCCTGTGCATCACTTACCCAGGATGCACTGAGAAGAAGGTAAGCCTGTGGACACAGTGTGATAATCTGGGCAATACCATCTACTGGGAAAAATTGGTTCCTGGCATTCAGATCTCTTTGACACTTACCATCTACCTAAACAGTGTTGCAGACCTAGTACGGCCCTTCATAGCACTGGTATTGCTTAATGGCAAGGGCCTCTTCCACTAGGATAATGTGCACTATCACATAGCAGAAATTGTTCAGGAATGGTTTGAGGAACTGACTTGGTCTCCAAATTCCCCAGACCTCAACTTACAAGACATAAAGGATATGCTACTAACGTCCTGGTGCCAGATGAGGCAGGTGATTTTAATGTTATATCTGATTGGTGTATATTATAGCTATGTCAGAGGTTATGTTATACATTATGTGCCTCAGTCAGGCAAACTTGATGTCTGACTCCACTGTGAGGTCTATACCTCACTGTCCTCATAACCAGTAATATCATGCTTATAATAAAATATTTAACTGGTTATAGGTAACATTTTAGTCATTTCCACAGATTTGTGCTGTAAAAGCTTATGGGGCAGAAAAAAAAGTTGTAGTCAATACTAAGATTTAGTGTGGGAGAACACACCTCTGAGTAATAGCAGGCCAGTTAAACCTCAAGGGCTTTTTCCTTCCTTCTGACAGGTGCAGTTTAGTAATTAAGACTTTCATATAGATCACAGAAGAGCCTAGAGCTGAGATCAGTTAAAGACTTTATGCTGCTCTAGGAGGAATAATCCTCCTTCTAGGAGCACGAGAGGTCGACCTGGGGCATTTTCTGGTAGATTAGATAGGAACAGACATAATGCCCATTGCATAACAAGTGGAAATTTATAGTTTCTCATACTGAAAGTTCTGAAGCATGTCACAATCAGGCTGTATGAGTTCTGGGGAATAGGCATGACTCGAGGGCACCATGTTGTAATTTTTGTACAAGAGAGCTTCTGTTCTACCCTTTATTGAAGGCATTTATCCCTTCTAAGAGATTATGACTTTTGTCATCGTAAAATGGGGATCATGTGATGGAATGTATCTTCGAGTTAATCAATGTGATGTAGCAAGAACTGTTTGAGTCTGTCATAAATTTTCTGTTCATTCAGTGTTACATTAAAATGTCTGCAGTTCCACTTGAACTAAGAAAGCATGCATTTGGAATTCTGTAAAGCTGCTTTGTGACAATGTCCATTGATAAAAGTGCTAAAGAAATAAAGCTGAATTGAAAAAAAAAACTGAGTTCATGTGTCTTACCGTCCAGGTGGCTGACTTGGCTGTGCTGGACTGCTGGAAGGACACATCGAAGGTGTGAGGGCCAGCGTAGTCTGTGTTGGATGGGATGGCAGGTGACGGAGACAGAGCCTCGAAGGTTGAACTAGGCTGGGCGTAAGGCGACGGTGCAGTCACGTTATTCTGAGCGTGATCGTTGTTGTAGGGGCTTGTAGAGGTGGATCCGCCATTTTGATCCATGCCATTAAAGGGCCCCAGTGTGGTGTACTGCGACTAAAGAGAAAAAAAATGAAAAATGAAAGTCTGAACATGCCAAAAAACCCTTAAAGTTTAGCTGTGAAAGGCCTACAGTAAAAAAGAAACAGTATGTTTGCAATTAGCTTTGACGGCGGTACATCAGATGTTGATATGATGATGAGCTTAATGAAGTGCAGCTTGCATAGTGGCTAAATTGTGGTCAGAAAGAAATATTATCTGAGACAATGTTCTCTTTGGATGTCATCCTTTCTTCTTTTCTTAGTACTTTAAAAGTACTGTGTACAAGAGTATCAAAATCAAAACCCAGCACAAAGTGCCATAGTACTGTACGTGTGACATAACTGTACCATGGGGACATAACTGGTCTGGCAGTACCATACACAGCATAGACAAGAAAAATATACCAGTATGAAAATTGATTTCTCTGATCCCATGCTTGTCTTAAAGCCTGAACTTCCACACTCTCTATATGTTCTATACGTTTCAATTGTCCATGCCACACTTCCACTCTATCAGCAGGCAGACAACAACAAATACCTGCTGAAGACATCAACACCAAGGTCCTGCAAGAATAATAAACCAAATATTGTCCCATTCTATGACTCCTACAATGGCATGTCATCTCTAAATGACAGATCTGAGGATGTGAATGGAGACTAATTGTGGATCTGAATGGAGACTAATTGTATGGTTATTAATATGGCGGGGTTTAAAACAAGGTGCAACCAGTGGATGGATCCTACATTGCTCCATCTACATTGTTTGAGCAGAGGAATTAAAATGGCTGTCAACTGAGAAGAAGGAAAATGTCCTGGAACTCAGCCAGACTTTTCCTGCCCCAGTCCTCTGGTGGCCTAGTCAATTCCTTTCCCTTTATACATACCACATTCCTTTCTGAAGAAGCATGGTGGGGGTGGTCATTAATCTCTACTAGAGCATGCATTTATTTTAGGACAGAGTCAGCTGTCCAAGCAATCACGCATACACCCACCCACACACACACATATACATACACTCCCTGACATATCGGATGCTGCTAGTGGCCCAGGTGATAGTTAGTTCAAATTTAGTCACAGGTAATAAATTAAACATTTTTTGCATACTTTTATTTCGCTGTCCAAGACAATTCATTCACACTTGAGTGCACCTGGGCTACTCCTCTGACCTTAGCATACCTGCACCAGAGGGGGAGTGATGCATTTCCCCGGTGCAGATTGGGGTCAGTGTATGTGTCATGAGCCATGAGATTTTTCAGTCCTGTAGAACCGATGAGACCCATGTTTTAAACAAACTGTCTGTGAGAACAAAACACCAGCTCAGTAGATGTTGAAAAAATCAGTAGGTGCAATAGTAGAACACACATAAACCCACTGCCTTCAAGCCTCCACAACACTATAGCTCTCAGACACATGTACTTCCATGATGGAGCATTTACAACATAATGGAGTCTTCTAGAGATGGAGGCGCCTAGCTAGGCATTATGTGTTTTCCCTGTCTCTCAGGAGCAGCTCATGCCTGGCCATAAGGAGTGTGTCATCCACCCATGCAGCTGTGGTAGAATGTTCAAAAAAGGACAGTAATTTTTCAATCCACTGTGATTTTGGAAGGAGCTTTTAATGAAATTTCAGTACATCAGTCTGCCCTGTAATGGACCAGTGACTTGTCCAAGGTGATTCCCTGTCTTTCACCCAGTGAGTGCTGGGATAGGCTCTAGCATCCCCCCTGACCCAGTAGTATAAGCGGTTTAGAAATAAACTATGAAACTACACTTACGGCTATGAACTCTATAGTCTACAGCTCTGAGGAATAAAAACACACAGTAACAGTAGGAGAACCAGTTTAAGCATCCAACGGGGGCGGATATTTCTCATACACTTTGAGGTAGTCTGTCTTCATGGGTTATGGGTTTGTGGCATAAGGATTCAGGTGACCGAAGTCAAAACAACTCAGGAGTGAAAGAGAAATGCTAACATGCTATCAGACCATCTACCATACCATCACATGCCACTATCCAAGGTGTGCAAAAAGAAAAAAAAGTCCAACAAAGCCAGAATGAACAAAATGCATTGTTCCAATGAATTGGAGTCTCCTCAAATTACTAATCAATGACATGATCATTTCAGACCTGAATACACAACACTGAGAAGATCAAATCCCATAAAACAATGCAATAAAACTATTTGAGTGCATGCAGTCTAACCTATTGTCATTAGTGAAAGACTTTGCTACAGTGTGAAAGAGATTACACTGTCTTCCATCTTCTCTTTAATCAGGTGTCCCCATAATACAACAGTCATCTAACAACTACTTTAAGAGCTCTTAAAAATACCAGTCTGTTTATAGCCTCCTTGGAGTGCAGAACCCTGGGATATCAGAACGCAAAGGAGAGGAGCCGTAAATCAGACACCCATGACGGTCTGGCAGCCTTTAATAACGCTGGTGCACAGGCCACATTTCTTTCACTGTGGACAGATGCTGGGGTAGGCGCATCAATCTGACGGCAAGCGGACAGAGCAAAAGAGAAAAATAACTGACCTTCGGTATGACAGCTTCTCAATGCCGCCCTTGGAATCTCACTAATGCAATAGCACATTGCAAGGATTTTTGAAATGCAAACAGCCCCTCAGTTAAAAGGTCACAATGAATTTCAAGCCAATTGCATAAGCTTTGGTTTGGCGTAAGCACTGGGATGAATTTAATTAGTGAAATGCTTTTACTGATAAATATCTCAAATAGTGGGTTTTGGCTCATGTTCTAAGACAACAAAAGGAAAAAATCCATGTCAAGCCTCATTTACCAGAGAGAATGGAACCAAATATTGACTTTAACTCCACTCTAAGATTTTCACCCAGTTACATAAGTTTCCTGTAATAAATGTAAGAACATGAGTACAGAAAGTCTAGAAAATGTTCAGACCTTCCTTCACTGTTCATGATATTTAAAAACTGCAAATGTCTAAGCTTGATATAGAGTTGTTAGGACTCTTCTTCATTTTCACATTCATCCTATCTTAAACAATCCTGTTATATATGTTGAGTTTGTCTGATATACTGTATATTTATCATTTACATGATATATAAGCAGATATATAATTATGCAAAACTGAGTAAAAAAAATACACCATTTAACTTTAGGTGTTTATACGTTATAAGTTCTTTTTAGGAATCTGATCTTTTTTTTAGGAATTTTAGCAAAGTATGAAAACACAAGTTTAACTCACATATATACTAAAAAAGGGATTACATTGCTGAGTAGGGCACTTTAGAGCTGGTTCAATTTAATTTAGACTAGAGCATTTCACACACAAACACTTCATTCCAACATAAGGTACTTGAAATCTAATCAGATGATCAATCCCTATGTTTCTGTCTTGATAACCATCGCCCAAAATAGTTAGGTCAAATTTCTTGATAACCACAAGCAAGACATCACATTAACCTTTGGCAAGGGGCAGATTTGGATAAGGTGATAGATAGGGTTCCTTATTGTCCAGATCTCTGAGTCAGTCTAAGCTCTAGAGACGAGACACGAGTAGGGGGGAGACCTGGCCTGAGGGGTAAAATAACTGCTATTCTGATGATTGCTCCAGTGACCTGGACAGTGTGTAGGTGCTGACAATCTAAGACATTCTTAAGTGACCTACAGAGGTAGAGTCCATTAAGCACTAAATTGAGGAGGGGTGGGGGAGCTAGTGTGTGTGCGGGGGGGCAGGGGAGGGGGCTTTTGAGGGTGTCTTCCCTAGCTTCATGCCCACTGGGCTAGGCAGAGCAGGCGATTGTATCTGTATCAAAACACTGTTAAGACAATTAAGCCTTTCACACCCGACACCCCTTCTCTGAGACACCGTGGCCACATTCTTTGAGGAGACTCTGCCAAGCGTTGCATAAACTGGAGGTCTTTAACCAGATACCCCCCAGCCCCCCCATCCTTGTGATGAGAGAGTCACGTACATCTCTCAAAGATCGGCCACCGCTTTACGTGAAACCTAAAGCCGTTCCTTAACATGACTGATATACTCAGCCAATATTTTTTCCATCTTTATGTATCTGGAATAGCAAACTCACAGGCAGCATCTGAGTGAACAAACATTTGTTCTACCCACCACCTACCTCTACGTCTCCTCTTACAACCTTTTACACGGGTGACTCCGGAGCCCTAACCCCTACCATCATTACAGAGGGAGAAAGGAGATGAGAGGGAAAGAGCATCTAAGAGCATTAATCAAAGCTGTGTGAACTGTGGATTGGTTACCTGAGCTTGGCTTTTAAAAACTCATAGGTAGTTGGGAGGATTGGACTGTGTTTTTAACAGCACTCAGGTCAGACACAGGGCTAACGGTGTTGTGTTGACAATAGCTTTGTACCAAAGACTGCTGACTCTGATGTCGGCAGTCTCAACTACCACCTGCCAATAAAGAATGGAGGGGATTTTGGAGAACAAACACACAGATCTACACACCGTCTTCAACAGAGAGGAGGGATTTCAAAAGAGACGCAAATCCAAATCCTGTCTACTAAAACGCTGAAGAAAAAAATGTCTGGCTTCATTTCATAGGTAGATTGCGTAACTGTGATTTAAAAACGGCTATATATTTGCCTAGATAAATACATATCCTATACGAATAAAAAACAGGCAATAAAATCCAAAATCTATGCCTCAAAGTGCACATTTTATTATTATTATTATTATTATTATTATTATTATTATTATTATTTAGGATGTAAATAATGTAATGATCTGAATAGCAAAGAAATGTTAATATACTTCCTAAACTACGTGCTGAATTCAAATACCTTTCTGAAAATTCTGATTTAATTTTCATTTATCCCTGCCAACAAAAATCACAAAACTCAAAGCTGTGAATTGACAGTCAGAAGATATTCATTTACATTTTTTAAAATGTGATGTGATATTAAACTAATAATGATCATATTGTATATTAGTTTATAATTTATATTTAAAAAAATTCTAAAAATAAAGCTGGCATTGATAAAAAAAAAAAAAGGCCATGTTTCTAGTAGTTTGTAGACCCTTTATGAAATTCATTGGGTAAATTCATCATCAATGAAGAATTATAATTTGATCCAATAAAAGTTAGTCACTGTGAACTAAATTATAGTGACTTAAGACTACATAGAGTGGGTAAATGCTACGATTAATTGCAAAAATAAATACTACAAAATTTTTGTGGATGAAAACACCCCTGACACATTGACGCTCATAACCGCAGACTTGTTTTTCCCTTGTTTTTCTACTTGTTTCAGCTACTGCTCTGAATCATATGTTTAAGATGCCTACACAAGCTGTAACTAATGCTCTCCCAAACTGTAGCACAATTGTTCTATGCAAATACGCACAGCAATCTTGAGCAAACTCGCATTATTTGCGGAATGCCTCAACTCAAAAGCAAGATCTACAAGCCAACAGACAACAGTTAAACAAACATATTTGTACTTCCCTCCACTAGAAACAACACAAACAAGGAGCGACAGGCGACTGTTTGAGAAATGAAAACCTCATCACCCACAAAAAAGCATTTAGTGAGCGCCAAAGTAAGCAAAAAAAAACCATGTATAACATTTTTCATATAACCTGACCATTTTTTTCCGACACCAAAATTTAAGCAATGCTCAACTACCTGAGCGTCCGTTTCAAATAATTAACTAATACAAACAGTGCAGCATTTATAGTTAAGACGCAATGGGTCCAAGTTTGCCAGCCGCTCCATGGGATCCTGCATAAGAACCCAGAGTGAAGATCTGGAACCGTGGACGTGGACTGGTAGGGGCCTTACCTCACTGTATGATGCTGGGTTGTTGGTCTCCAGGTACAACATATTGGCGCTGAGATTGAGCAATGCAGCTGCTGTTTGCTCCACAGGCTCCAGGATTCTTACCCCTTATTCTTTATCTATTTTCCCCTAAAACAGTGGTGATGAGGACTACAGATGGGAATGGGACAGGCTTAGAATCTCTATAGGAATTCTATGGGATTGTCATATATACCTGGGACACCAGAGGGGAGGGCCTGAGGAGCTACCTGTCCACACCCTTTTTTTGGGAAGGTGCTACCTGTCTTCAAGCCAACCCTTAAGAACAATTCTTCAAAATGCAGGAGACTTCGCTGATGGACGACTTCTGCTTTTGGTTCTTCTAAAGACCATCTTGTTTCGCATCAAAATGGAACATTCTGATTAATCATCATCTAGACAATTTGGACAGGTCAAAATCCTGAGAAATTTTGGACATTTAAAAATTGGTTTAAAAAAAATCCCAAAGCACTGATAAAAAATTGTTTTTTTTAATTTCTCAAGTCATGGAATTAAATCGGTGTGGATAGTACAGAAAGCAACCACTGTTCTAAATACCTTCGCTAAACAGCAAATTTGTTCAAACTTTGAATCATTTGACCATTTTCAAAGCTTTACCATTTCAAACATGAACAAATATGAAAGACAGCCTATTAAATACATCTGCAGCTTGAAATACAGAGAAAACAGACATGCATGTCCCAAGGATGCTATTTTTTGGAATCGAAAGCTGGCCTTAGAACGTGGAATTCAGTTCACCATGAAGGCTCGGACCACCTCGAGCATTTTCAGCCATTATCTGCATATGAATGGACGCCCTTCCACCCCCAACATGCCTCTAGCACTGCCTCTATTAGTGTCACAAAGGACTGGCTGTGGTCTGCTTGTATCTATCAAAGATGACTGGTGTAGATGTGTTTTGAACACATAAATGTTGGTTCAGGCCGGGGGAACTGACTCTCTCTTTTGTAACCAAATTAACATGCCAAAAGGACTGCGGTGAATAAATCCAAGAGAAAAATGAGAGCAAGGAACAAAAAAGAGACAGGGAGACAGAGACAGATCAAAACAGAGATAGCCAGTCAGTCCTCTCTGACAGAGTTTGAAAAACATTAAACTTTTAGGTTCAGTATTTGCTTTGCTTTTTTGAGGTATTTATTTCTGAACCAACTGT
Organism: Hassar affinis; assembly: GCA_025674545.1. Classification (NCBI taxonomy): domain Eukaryota; kingdom Metazoa; phylum Chordata; class Actinopteri; order Siluriformes; family Doradidae; genus Hassar; species Hassar affinis. The sequence goes on along the minus strand of JAOVYV010000016.1, from coordinate 18,255,011 downwards.
TGATTTACAAAAATCTATAAAGACAATTAAAATATTATTTTTTTGCTTTCTAGTACAACGTAATAACATGGTAAATTTCTAAATTTCTAAAATCAAGAAATTTTCGAGTTTTATTCTTGAATTTACAATATTATACAAAATCCCATTTAAATAGTGGTGCATCTGTCTACTTCTAGCATCTTTTGCATATTTGTCACAAAATATATATATAATGCAGTTATATAACTAGATTTTAGTTTGAGTGTGATAATACACCACAAAATATTTAAAATGTATTTAATTTAAGTATTTGATTTTCAAAAATGGGCTACAATTTTTAAAACCGGATCTGCATTACATTTGAGTCATAACGCATAACCATGGGTCTGAATATAGTACTTTACTGACTGGTCAACTGACTTGTTTTTGTATTTAACAGCTATAGGTTTTACAGTTTTAAAGCTTCTGTAAGTCTGATGCCTTCCTATGATTCCTCAAGATATGAAAATCTAATATTTACAGTTCTCTATTATACAATTAAGATTTCCAATGATTCAATTGAGCAGTCAATAATTTTCAATTAAAAAAGGCTTTATAGTAATGTTACTTCTAAATAATAGTTAAATATATAAACTGTGACATTGACTAAGCTCATTTATCAAATCCAACTCATGGAAAAATGGACGCTCTAAAGTCTTTTGGCACATTTTACTCCTCCATAAAGGGTGGCTGGACTGTATGGTCTTTGCTGAGGCTAAGTGCAGCTTTGCGGTGGGAATACTATTAACTCAGGTCAAAAAGGGAGAAAACTAATGCCTTTAGGCCATGAGGTCTTAAAAAGCTGTCACCACACCACTAGCTGTAACTACTACCGTCTCCAATCAGTGGCCCACACCCTGTCTTGCTACTGGGAGGCATTTAGCCTTAGGTCATCTGGTCCAAGCACTGCCCCAAGAGACAGCACTCCTCCTGCATCTAGGGGTGGCTGAAGCTCTTATTCACAGCCTTTTGATGAGGGCAATTTGGTAAGCTAAACAAACGTCTAATTAGGTTATCACAACACTAGTGATGGTGCTGAATAGGCTCCTCACTAGTGTGTCTTTGAAATTGCATAGACTACTGCTACTCAGATTTTGTGATAGTGGTGAAGAAGAGTAAATAACGTTGTAAACTAAATCATTTTACTGCCTCATGTTTGAGTGGGTGTGGACTTGAAACTGCTGAAGAAAACTTTCCAAACAAGCCATCAAATAATGTTCAATGTATTAAATTAGTAAAATGGCAGTCCCCTAAAAAGGCCTTCTTGTGATATTTTGCACAATTCTCACCATTTATATAAAAAAACCTATAATGCTTAATATAGTGAGACAATGTGTGTGATCTCTGTGACCTTGGTATCATATTAACCCTATTAATAAGATGTTTACAATGTGGATTTTGCAGTGAAATACCTGTCTAGCATCAATATCTACATAACATACAGTACATTACCACTTCCTGGAAAATGTATTTGTATCCACTGAGATATCTGGCATATTTTTAAATACATTTTTAAAAAATATCAGTGTGAGCTTTTCAGCAGTAGTTCATTGTTGACCATGTAGAGCAGCTGAATAGTGATCACTGCTGCACTGGTTAAGTAGTATACCTATTTCTGCAATGAAGATATATTAGGTAGAGGATGTCAACACCAACCAGACAAAACATTTGTCTCTGACTTAGGTGAGGCTTGTGAGGCAATAATCATCAGCTCTGAGCCAAGAGAGGAAGTAGAGCAAACACCACTTTTTTGGTGCTTTAGACAAAAGATGCACTTAACTGAATATGGCTCTTTGGGGGCTGTTTGGGCTTAGAGCTGTTGGATTAGTGCAGTATCGTGTGTCAGGTGCATGGTGTTTGGGGAGACACCTGTACAAGGAGCTGACAGCCACCATCAGCCCACTGTTAAGAGAAAAAGAAAACAACAAACATCCAAAAAAACCAGCAAAAAAGAATTTCTTTTCAAAATACCCATGGAAAGCCACCTGCATCTCAAAGGCCTAGCTTTGCTCTAGATTTATTTACAATATTAATATAAAATACTTATGTTGAACCAAAAATTAGTTTCTAAGAGAGAGATGTTCTAAGAGAGAGACTGACACAGAGAAGACAGAGAACCAGGTGAATTGTTTAATGTTGCCTACTTAGACTTTTGAGGAGATGGATTTGTGCTGAAAAGGGAATTTGCTCTTTGATGAAGACGTTACTCCCTGTCATTTGATTGGAGTTACCAGAAAAACTATAAGCAACCCTGGCTGAATGTCTGCTAAAGGTCTGAGATGCAGCCTTCGGGTCTATGGACAGAATAGACCCCAGAGCATCTAGACCTTATCTCAGTGAACAAAAGAGCAAAACCCACTCACACACAGAAGATCCAGGAATGTTAGATCCAAATGATCCATGTCCAAAGTCACCATCAACCTTGGAACTATTAATGATTCATTCCCTGATGCCATAAATTACTTTTATGCTTACTTCAAGGCATCCAACACTACACCAGTTACCAAGACTACCCCCCCTCCAGGGGAACAGCTAGTCTGAAGTAACAACTGGCATATGGACAAAGATGCTCACAAGTAATTTTTTGCAAGTCCAAGCCAAGGCTCAAATCTTGGAGTCCAAATCTTGGAGTCCAAGTCAAGTTTCAAGCCTTTGATTGAAGTCCAAGTCAAGTCTCAGGTCTCTTGTCATTGGATTATCTAATTGTTGTATTAATTTATGCATGATAATAAAAGATGGAATGACATTCACATTGCCAGACAGTTCCTTATTAAAATATAATAAAGAGTGTTAACCAAGAACCAAATCAAAGAGTCCAAGTCAAGTCTCAAGTCACTGTGTGCATGACGTAAGTGTGATTAGAGTCCAAAACTTGAGTCCTCATCTCTGTATGGAGAACTCCTAAGGCTGCTTACTCAGGTAAAATCCTGGGCCAGGGACTCAGAGAATATGCACACCACCTGGCAGATGTCAACACAAGTATTCATAAAACCTTAGCTGCCCAAACCAAAGTACCTACATGTTTCGAGTCAGCCATCATCACCCCGTTCTGAAGTCCTCTACAATATCATGCTTGAAAGTCTACTATCACTAGTAGCATTTACATCAATAACGATAAAATAATTTGAATGGTTGGTCATAAGACCAAACCAGATAGTATGTGAGCCTTAGTTCACCTGGAAAACAAGGACACTGATGTAGCTGTTGCTGGATTTTAGTTCAGAATTAAATATCATTGTTGCTCAAAGACTAATAAACTACTACACATTGTTCTGAATATATCCCAACAAAGTGCTGATCTTCCTGACTATTAGGTCACAACTTGTGTATATCCCCCCAATGGCTGCACACTTTGCCCACTACTGTACACACTGACAATAAATGACAGTTAGGCCAGACACCCAAGCCAAATTACAGCCAATTTTGCAGATGATTTCACAGTGATGGCTCTCATGCTCAAAAGGAATGACAGAATTACACAACCCACAGAGAAATAAGACAGCCAAAGGACTAGTCAACAGCCTCTTTCCCCACATCAACATTGACTCCTGGAGATAGTGCTTGACTTCAGGAATGTGTGATCCACACCAGTGTGGAATTGGTGAGCAGCTTCAAATTCCAAGGGGTACCCTACCTTGTCCCACAGCAGATACCGCATACTAAAAAGGTCCATCAGCACCTCAACATTTTTAAAAAGCTGCAGTGACCTGAGTTCAGCAGTCCTCTACTCCTACAGTTGCACATGCTGACATGCTGCACCACAACCGAAACACTGAAGATGGGGGTTCTTCTACCGCTAGTGAAACCAGATCTGCTCCGTGCATCATCAACACCAGGCTTCCCACCATGGAGCACATTTACAAAGGGCTGTCAAAGGGGGACAGGAGTATCATAAAGGACACGACTCCTGCATCTGGATTCATCCTACTCTCCTTGGGATGCTCTCCTTGGGATTTTTCCTCAAGCCATTTAACTCACAAGCAATTTACCTGACCACATAATGACCCCCCGATTTATGTACAAACTGTAACACCACTTGCCAGTTCATATACAGCCAGCACTACCCAGATTCTGTTCAAGGTTTTCCTTGCTTATGTCACCACTGGCTTGCTCATTATGAAGCAAAATAAATACAGATTTCTGTAAAGCTATTTTGTGACAATGTCTTGTTAAATGTGCAATACAAATAAAATTGAAGTGAACTGAACTGAATATTGTTTGCACCACCAGGACCAATGAACGTCAAATAATTCAATATTTGTCCCATATTGTATTGCTGTTAACATATTTAATTCTATCCTGACTAATTACCCTGCACTGCTGAGCAAGAGTAAATACCATTTAATCTTTTTCCTACTTGTGTGTCAATGAACAACTGTAAAGAATCCTGAATTGTGGTAAAGGTCAGGATAATAAGCTGTTAGTAATGTCTAAAGGACTAGACACCTGTGGGCTCCTAAAAACAAATGGTAGGATAAAAAGTCAACACCTGCACATGAAGATGTGGAACTGCTTTACTACATAATTATTTTCAGTACACATTTTTTTCCCTGAACAGGCCAGTGTGCAGAGCAAGCCATCAAACACTTGTAGACTCTCAAGGGTTCCGTGGATAGTTTAAGGTATTTACTATTGTCTTCCTAAATTTAATTGGGACCCCATTAGGAGACTCTATCAGACTCTCAAGCAAGTACTGCTAGCAATTTATAATTAACATAATTACACTTTGTAGCAGTTACAAAAATGTATGCGTTACTGCAAACCACTGACGAGAAGAACTTCCCAAAAATGGGTGAACAAACAGTAATTTTAGAAAGGGTGGCAAGTAAGCAACACTGCTTCTTAATGCTGTGTAACCACCTAATGCTGAGTCAGGGTCTGTCTCAAAAAGCACTTCAAAGGAAAGGACAAAAAAGAAGGCAGACACATTGTAGATTTAACACTCAATGCAATGCAAGTGGAAGACATTCCAATAGTATGAAATGAGCTCATTTTCTGGCTTGCCTGAATCTACACCCAATGTAAAATTTAGTCCGGAGATACTCTTTCCAATCTGTCAGCACCTAATCCAGGTGCTGGCCTCTCATTGGATCACAGGATGAGGCCGCTCTGTCTAGGCCCCTCCAGCACAAACATTACTGATTCACCAAATTCACTGGCAGAAATTTCTAGATTATTTCTAAAACTAGTTGTATTTAATGTATAATGTCAATCAAACAGAAAAAAAACATAATTTAATAACAAACCCTTTAATTCAGGAAAGTAAGAAAAACTTGAGCAATTCCATAGGATTCCAAAAGCAAATGTGTAATTAATTAGGAACTGAGCTTCTCCTTTGGCTGTCACTCTTAAACATCTCTCAATATCCCTTATTCATTATCCAGACCCTGTCTTTATCTCCCTATGGACAGTAAGCTTGTAATCCTCAGATGGTCAACGGCTCAGTCTTATCCTGACATCTGGGTTTTTTTTTAATACAACACTTTCTTCTGTCACCATTTTTGTCACATTCCTCCATGTTATTTGATGCCACGTTCTTGGCTCACACTCAGTTTTGAATCTACCTCCACCATCCCCCTCCTTCAGTGTGACAGAGAAGAGGGCCTGGAGCTCAAAACTGCACAGCGGCAGGTGCTGCTCTAAATAGTTGCCCTGCGGCTAGTGAAAAGGTACGCACCTTCCAGAGAAAAAGGAATTTCAGATTTAAACATAAAACCCCTTCACAATACAAACAGCAATCCCTGAGGGTTCTAAGCACAGTGTGTACTGTCTAATGACTCATCAAGCAGGCACACCCCAGGAAGGATGTGCCAAGTATTTATTTTTTTTGGTGCCAGAGGATGTTGGGAAAGCTGGCCAATGCCCACTGCACTCCTTCTTCAAACATACAGTCGTCAGAGTGCTCTACCTCACCACTGCTATGGCACATCTGGCAGTTCAGGAGGTGGTGGTGGCGTGCCACACTTCCTGCACCACACCCAAAATTAAAGGAAGGAAGGTGGGGGCAGACACAGGGAGGCGGGGTTCAGGGTGGTGCTGTAAGTATGGCAGGCATTAATCACCAGTTCAAGAGAAAGCAGTAAGCCCCCCCACCCTCTCAGCACCCCGGGGTAGAGAATCACAGCAACGTGTGTGCCTCTCCTTTTTATTCTCCTCTGCATTACTGCTGGACAACAGCATTCCTGCGCTGGGAGGGGACCCATCACTTCACCTCCAAGGCTTAAAAATCAAACTGCAGCTTAATTTGGAACTCACACTCTCAGATGCCAGACTTTCCACTGCTCTATTGGTGTGTATTTGCTGTACTTAGGCATTTCATGATGCAACTATACTTGAAAGTTGAATTTTAACACACCCAGTATTTAAGGAAAAAAAGTATGTTTTTGTTTTCAGAGAAAAAGATAGGGAGAAAAGGTTCCTCTTAACAAGTTGTTGAAATAGAAATGCACAAATAAAAAGCAAAGCGCTTCATATTTGACTTACATCAAAGTAGAACGTTTCTGATTGGTAGTTTTGTCGCAGATCAGCTCCATGTTCACAGTGCATGAGTCCCGTCTAGCCACTGTTTTTATCAACAATGCAGAAACCAGTTCAGCTGTACAACTCTGTACATTATCTGAAGCATAAATAGGAACATGATGACTGCTCTATTTGACACCGGCGATGTGTTATTGGTACGCACTCATACATGCATTTGACCTAATTGTTAGCAAATCCAATCAGAAAAGTGGTTCCTAGATTGACCAGGGGAACTCCATACAAAACAACGACCCCAGATGTGCATGTGGGCAATAACGGCTTTCACCGGAGTTTACCACTGAATTTCCCCCAAAGCCAAGTGATGCACCTCAGTGGTCACGCCAAACAAAACAAGTTTCACTTGCAGAGAGGCAGTAGTAGTTCTCTGTTTTTTGTGTGTCATCACATTTTTATTTAATTGCCAGCAATTATGTTTTCATCAAGGCAGCCTGTAAATTAATTTCTGGATTATAATAATAACCTTAATTTCCATAAAGTAACACATTTTTTCAAAAGATTCAAAGGAAAATATTGGAACATATAATTACTATAATTGCTATAAGAGATCCTTAGCAAGAGATTCTCATTATTCATATTAATTTGAATTTGGTTTTCAAACAATTGTCTCATGGGAGCACAGCTTGTAAATATTCCCATTGTTTAAGCAATCTTACTGTTTTTCATATTTTACACACTTTAGTGTGTTAAAACAAGAAAATAAAATAAGGCAGTATAGAAGGATTTTTAAATCTATGAAAAATATAGATACGGTGTACTTAACAACTTACTTCAGTCTATACTTAGAGCAATTACAGTAGAACAGTAAAAAAAAAGGACAGAATTCCAAAGTGTGCTGCCAACTGAAGTTGCGAAACACTTCTTGGTATTATAAAGAATATCATTGTATTCATCAGAATTGATTTCTTCACTTCAGGCACTTTGTTTGAAAAGGCCATTTAGGAAAACCACTCCTGATGTATTACTAACATCTGTCTTAAAATAATTTCCTGTATTGCAAAATATTTGATCTGTAATGGAAGTATTAATACTGAGGACATGCCACATGAACATGATGCAAAGCAAAAAGGAGAGGTACTTGAAAAATATCAGCGTTCAGCGCAGCATTTCTTCTAGTCTGGTGAAGCACGGAAACGGGGTTCGTTGTCAAGTGTTTTCGCAAATAAAAGTAAAGCAATGGACAGAAGCTTGGACACTCACTGCGAGGTGATCGTCAGAGCCATGCATGGTGATGCAGTCCATGCTGATCTGAATGGTGTTAGATGGAGAGCTGCCTGGTGCACCTTCTGAGAAGTTCAAGAGATCAATGGGTTGAACGGTGTGGAACGCCGACCTGAGAAAGTACAAAGCAAAAAAATACCCAAGGAGGATTTTTGGGGAATTTTTTTAGAATGCTATAAAAAAAGACTTTCGTGTTGTTTTTGGGCAGCGCACATTCCCATGTGTATTAGAAACTGTGTTAGGGCAACAATACATACTGGTCAAGCATGTCCAGCAGCTGGTTGAAGACATCCGGCCCCAGAATGTCAGTTCCCTGTGAGCTCTGACTCTGTGACATAGAGGCGAGGAACGATCCCTCAGCCCATGAGAGACATGCTGCTGGTTCACGCAATCTGCTGAAAAATAATGTACATATAAAATTAGATCTACTGCAAGAAATTAAATGATTGGCCTATATCCCATAGGCATAAGCTATATTTATTTATTTATTTATTTATATATGTATGTAATTTTGTAATTATGAGTCACAATAAGAGGCCATTCTGTTTTGCTATGTGGCATTTAAAGATTATTTTGCCGTTGTTTAAATTATGTAAAAATTACAGCAGTTTTGTTTACTAAAGTACACTGCCACAAGGCAAATATGTACAAAAGTATCCACTTTTGGCCCAATTTGGCAAGTCTACATGTACATGAATATGATATAACTACTTCACTGTGAAGCATCATTACATTTTGCATTACATTTTCCCCTACAGCTTTCATAATAATAATAATGTCTTTTGTTCAGAACATGGATATAAAAATGCTTATGACCAGGGTATCAAAAAGATGAATGGCTCTTAAGGGAGTGACTTCATAATACAGGAAGTGAGCAAGAGTCAGTTTTAGTAGATTAAGGCAGAAAAAGACAGTTATTTGCTTTGAGGAATGTTCAGATGGCATGTAGATTTCATTCACAGGGTTGAAGTCATTTTGAAAGAAAGTAAACATAAGCCAGTGTGAAAGTAGAAAATTGCATTTAACAACAAAAAAAGGTGTGAAGCAAACTAGTTCAAATTTGCAAATGCTTCAGCAGTGACAAAAAAAGAATATGAAAAATGACAGAGTTTAAGATTTAACTCAACGCTTCACTTGCGTCAACAAATCAAAATCATGGTCACCTGAAATGCTGGTTGGGACTGTACTAACAAAGCTTAAAGGCTGTAAACTTATAGGTGGAGTATAGGAGTGAAGCAAAAAAAACACCCACACAGGCATTGCGGCTCTCTAATTGCTTGTAGAAGGCTAAGACGACAAGCAAATAAGAAAAACACACAGACACCGGACTGGTCGAGTGTTGCAGTGCAGTGGTGCAGTCTTAAGTCTGTCCAAAAACACATACCGGTAATATCTACAGATGTATGCAGTTATAGACTGGGGATTCTAGAGAACTGAGCTCCCCACTTAACCAACCTACAATTTGTAAGTCTAATCCTAAGCATGCCTGCAAAGATAGACAGATAGACAGATAGATAGACAGACAGACATGGCGTGTGAACATTGTATATACAAGCATCAGACTTCAGTGGAATTAAAGTGGGAATTAAAGTGTCAATGCAACGAAAACAATGTTGACAGTGTAAACATCGTAAACAGCATGAAAAGAGAAAAGTGGCAGTGCATATACTGTAAATACAAGCATGCAGTGGATGGTGGTATCAATTATTCAAGTTCAACTATTGTCCAATGAGCTTATCTTTAGACCGACTCAGGGTAAAATAGTGTCACAGCAGTGATGAGCTGTTGTACAGTGTAATCACCGGTGGTACAAATAAGCTCCTGTATCACTCTTTTCCACTGTGGCACTGTAGGTCATGCAGGGGAGCCTGGTTATTGTCCAGAATGGCTGTGAGTTTATTGAGTGTCCACTTTTCCACCATCGTCACCTCAAAAGTGTCCAGAGAACAGCGCAAGACCAAGCCAGTCTTCTTAATTAGTTTGTTGGATTTCTTTGCAACTCCAACTCTGATCCCTAGTAAACTTCTGCTAAGAACACTGCTCTTGCTACTACAGATTGGTAGAACATCTCTACAATGAAGAAGGAAGTGCTACTTATCATACAATTTCCTTTGAGAAAGTGTAAATAATCAGAATTATTATAAAACTATGTATGAACATTGGCAACACAGACCTTTATGTATGTTTCACACCAAGACCTCTATTGTTTGAATCTAGTTTTTTGCATTATACTGTATAAAGTTTTCCCCAGTGCAAACACATTAAAATGACTGTTACAGGTATTTGTTTCTACACAACATAGCCATAGATGCCATAGCTTTAAAAAAATTACCGCATTCATACTTTTTAAGTTCTGTAAGCTGAATCAGAGATGTTTTGAGGTAAAAAAAAACTGAGTATAACTGTTAAAACAGAGTATAACTGTCAGTGCAGACACTGTGACCCTTCTCGCTCTGAAACATAACACCAAGCAATGGCCTGAAGTCTCATTGTTCCTGCTGAAGAGCAGCACATGCTGTGGGTCTGAGCAAAGTGGAATTCCCCCCAAAGTCTACATGACAGCAACACGACCACTGTGATTTGCAGCATGCAGTATGTGTGCAGCTGGACTGGGCTTGGCAGTGTAGAGTGTTTGGTTATGTGTGTGTGTGTGTATGTTGGGATGAAATAGTGAGAGTGTGTGTATACGCCTGTCTGTGCCCGGGACTAGGGGTATCAAGCTATAATGTGAGGCGGGCACTTGGGCGTAGAGCCGGAATTTCCCCACATTCTGTGAGTGGCTGATATTAATAACACTGCACAACGCAGACATACCTAATGAATAACTGCGAAGCAGGATGTGAGTTTTCCACAATCTAGAGATGAAACCCAACCACAGGCGGTTTGAAACAGGAGTGTCAATCTCAGGTACTGGGGGGGTCACAGATTTCCCTTAGTTGACATAGCCCTAGGTAATTAACTGATGAGTACAATCTGGTGTTAAATGAGGCAAACTGCTCAACTATTGCACCCAAAATGAACACAAAAATTGTCAAAACATCCTTTAACCTTGTAGATAATAAATGAAGAGCATTTATTATCAGTAAATTGAATTCTATATAGTAAGACTCTGGCTGCATTTTATCCAATATATAGCCATATTGATACATAGAAACCAAGAGCCATAGTCAGAGCTGAGGTATGCATGCAGAGTGAGGATTTTAGCTGTGGGGTGGAGTTGCATGTCAGTGGTGTGTCGCTTGAGCGTAGAGCAGTTTTAAATCCAGCACCACTGTCCAGTGACCACTGTCACTACACACACATATGTAACCACAATATGTCACAATGGCATTTATATTGTGGGCCATGTGAGAACAATATTAAATATATAAATAAGACATAATTAATTTATAATATTGGCTTTTTAAACCCATGACCTGTTTTATGCACTGAGGACATCAGAAGAGACTGTGTGCAGTGTGTGACCATTGACTCGCAATTTCACCTTTAGTGACTGGTATTCACTTGTTAATATAAATATTTTTGATTAATGTCTAGGTTAACTTTGTTTATTCATTATTGGGCAACTGGGCACTCCAAACAGAAATCAGCTCAATGAAAACAGAGCAACAGAAACTAACTATATGGACATATAAGCCTTTCAAATACCTGCTGAATACTGATTGGTGATGACAGTCACAATTTTTAGTAAATCAGTCATCCACAACTAACCACTTAGAGTCTCACATAAAGATACAGCAGGCCAAATTTCAGCATGATTGGACTTATGGATGTGGAGTTTTCGAGCTTTATACTGTCCTTTTTACCTTAACTGTGGCAAAATTGATAGGCCACCACAAAATCATGTCTTTATCTCACAGGCCATGTTTTGTCAAAATCAGTCAAAGCAGTCATAAATTGCAGCTGTTAAAGTAAAATATGCACATTTTTCGTAAATTTAATTTGTGTATGGAAGCCATTTTGTTTTGAAATGTCAGTGTTTTTGATTTATTTATTTAGAGTTTTTCACGCCATGTTTAACCTTTATGGGTTCTTTTCATGGCAGTGCAGGTGCAGTCTTAGAGTCTCTCATCTGTCAAATGTAGTCTTTCACTTTTATTTTTTAAAGAAAACGAATGATCTTTGTTGCATTGCTACTGTTAAGATGGCTTTCATTGTTTGGGGTATTGATAGATGTTTTCATTCTGTGTGGTTTCTTGCACATTTAGTTAATATATGCTTCACTGATAGAGTTGTCTGGCACACTGGACATTGTATTGGTTCTTTGCCTTTTAATAAGTGGGCTTGTATTAATCTGGATTGGCCAGTTGATATATATTATTTGTTCTTCTTTTCTTTTAATATTTGTTTGCATTGATTTTCAGCCATATCTCATGCAGCTTGTTATTGATTTGTGTGTCCCATTCTTGTTGCCAGATCCTTTGAGTGTACAGGGGTTAGACAATGAAACTGAAACACCTGTCATTTTAGACCACAATAATTTATTAGTATGGTGTAGGGCCT
>JAOVYV010000016.1:18227405-18242632 GCA_025674545.1 Hassar affinis | reverse complement strand
GCAATGTGCAATTAATGAAGATTGGCCACCAGGCTGGTCCAATTTAGCCATGAATCCTCCCACACTAAAATGACAGGCGTTTCAGTTTCATTGCCTAACCCCTGTAGTTCCTGGGTCACAAATACATAGATCACCCATGCTTTGATATACCCCCTTGTCATCACAGTATAAACAGTATACTACCTCTCGATAGTCACGCACATTCAGCATTGGTGAACACCCTGAACCTTTTTATGATATTAGGGCCTGTAAAAAGGTGAAAGACCTAAATTCTTTGCAATCTTGCACTGAGAAACATTGTATTTGAACTGACGGAAACAAAGTAGTGAACCATGACCCATCCTTGTTTGCAAAGATTAAGCTTTCGGTGGATGCTCCTTTTATACTTAATCTTGATGATCTCACCTGTTACCAGTTAAACTGCTAATTGTGTAACCTTCCAGTATAACTTGTATAACCTTTTAAGTCTTATTTTGACTCCGTCCTAACTTTTTTTCAGTGTGTTGCAGGCATCAAGTTGTACTGTTTTTTAGATTTACAAAATAGAATTGGTGAAATCACTAAAAATGTATTCTTTGTACTTTTAACAGTTACATAAAGCTCAAGCAATTTAATGAATCACAGTTATTATTGCATTTTTAGAAAGTGTCCCAAAGTTTCTGGAAATGGGGTTTGTAGGATCTGCTGGATCAATAACAAATGTGGAAGTCAAGCTGTTAAAACTGAACCAAATTTGCAATTAATGTGATAATTACTACAAGGACTATTCATGCAGTGACATTTTTGCAATACATTAGATTCCTATTATATGTCTATTTCAATGCTTTTCTTTTTCTGATTCATATATCATTTATTTTTCATTTTTATATTGTCTTTTTATGTTACATTTGACATGAAGGGGGGGGGGGCAGCGCTAGTTCTTTTTTCCACACACAATTTCTTCACTGTTTTTTTAAGAGCTAACGGCAAGTGCTTGTGTTTAAAGGCAGTGGTCTAGATGATATTGTGAAACAAAAACCCATCTCAGATGTTTCAACTCAAGAAAACTCATCCAACCACAAAGGTTTGAACTTCATTCACACAATTTGCATAATCTTAATGGCGCACCCACAAAATTCTTTTTGAGCCCATTAATAAAAATGAGTAACTTTCCCTATGTAATTATTAACATAACCTTGGAAATGTCTTTTGAAACAATTACATTTCTACAAGTTGCTCCATGTAGGTCCAATAAACAGGTCATAGATCTTGTGCAACACGTATATGCAGATGGTGTAAACATTCCCACACAGTCGTTTTAGTTATAGGTACAGAATCAAAGAAGCACATACTATGTATACAACCTGGACTTGGCAGGAGGTACAAGTAACAAGAAAAACACGTTCAATTCCCTGTTTTTAATACCTTGCCAAAGGTGTGGCAGAAGCGGGAATTACTAAACTAACATTAATGCATTCATGGATTTTAAACCCATGTTAGTGTAATATGCAGTCATGCCTGATTCTGAGTGTCACAAAAGCATACACACTAAGGGTTAGAGCTAAGACTGGAAATACAACAGAATTAACTCTAAATCCTAAATGATGAAGGGGTGAAGACCGGTGGAGCAGCTTCAATAACATTCAAAATGCATCTTTCTTTGCTTTTAAGGCTCCCTCACAGAACAGCTCAATGAGAAAAGCATGGTCAATCCCCTTTTATGTGCAGCCAAAGAGGTGTGGCGCAGGGTAAATGCTTGAGCTGATTTACTTGGATATTGTTATGCTGCCAGGTCTGTCACAAGAGAGAAACCATCTTTTACTCCTAATGTGTGGTCTAAGCCCAGAGATAATGTCATTAGGTCTTGTGTGGACTAACATATGCCAAAGACAGCCAAGTCTATTGTCCTACATCCTCTATGGGTCCACCACTCAAATTTCCACTTCCAGTTTTGAATTTATTGTATTGCAGACATGCATGGCGGATTCTTTTCATGGAAATCAGGGAAACATGTCTGCATATCCACAGAGTGTCATGCTAAGCAATTTATGAATTCTCCGGATCACACACTTGATTAAAGCTGTAAGATCATGACACGGTTTAAGTGTGTGGAAGTCACCTAAATGGGTTGTTGCCAAATTAACAATTTTGTTGTAAGATTTAGATACTTCTTCTTTAGCCAGTACTTTTGACATCTTTTTAGACCTGTTTAGCAACTTTATTTCCAAAAAGACCCTAGAGACAAATTTAGTAACCTTTTGAGTAAATATCAGTGACAGCTCATATCACAGCTGCTGGTTATACGAGATGAGAGAGCAGGGTTACTCGACTCATCTCTAGACTGTTTTGTTCTTAATGTTAAATTCTCTTCTTGTCTATATTTTCAATAAAAGTCAGTAATCCCCTCTATAACCATTTCCTTCATGTCTATTTCACAACCACTCACTATTATAGTTATATAAATATATAAATAAATATATAAATTATAGTCTTTTTTAAACACATAAAGTTTTATTTTAAATATATAAAAATTGTTTGTGCTAAAACCAAAGATGATTAAATTGTAATTGGGTATTTGAGCATTGCAATAAAATTCTATTCGTCTTCAGAAAATCTTCCTTCTTCATATAACATATTTTCACGTGAAAGTAATTATGATGAAAATATTTAAATTATTCTGCGACATCATTGGTTGACTTTTAACAACTTTGCAGGCATGCATTAGCAACTTTCTCCTAAAAGAAGTGTACAAAACTACTTGTTTGTCCTTATTATGACTGCCACAGCAGCATTTTATTTATTACTTCACCAATCCAACTATATCCATATGAAATTTGGGGTAGGCTCAAAGTACTTTTTAAGCAAAAGCTCAAAAACCGTTTTGCCAAAAATGATGATATGGCAAGTTGGCCTCCAAGAGATTCATTACCCTAGCGCCACCTAGTGAATACTATTCAAACAAAGCATCATGTCATTTAAAAGCTCAAACTTTACAAACAAATTTCACACCCTACCACATTACATCACCACCTCATTCTTTAGAAGCATGCCAAATTTCATCATCTATGGGGATGCTGCAACAAACACATTTCTATATCTCAAGAACTTAAGCACCAATTTCACAATATGGTCTACTCATTCATTCTTGCTCTCTCTCTCTCTCTCTCTCTCTCTCTCTCTCTCTCATTTTATGTGGTCGTATTCCTCTATGCTGTGCAGTATATCTAGTCATAACTTGTTTTGCTAATTATAATGATTCTACAAATATATATAAATTAGTACATGACATCACATTTTTCCCATGATGTGTTATCTGCTTGCATCGCAAAGAGATGGGCAAACTGTGCTGTATGTCTCACTGTAAAAAAAAAAAAACAACCTATCATCAAGTCTCTGTTTGTAGTAAATGCCATTAGACAGATTTTACTGTTGAAAATAGCATTCAGTAGTTTTTCAGCATATATTAAAAGTTTGAGGACATATGATGATCACACCCATATGTGTTTTTTTAACATCCCATTCCAAATTTAGTCCTCTTTTGCTGTTATAATAAGCTCCACTTTTCTGGGAAGGCATTCCAATAGATTTTGGAGCATTGATTGTGAGGATTTGTCCATTTAGCCATAAGAGCATTGGTGAGGCCAGGCACTGACGTTGGATCAGCCTGGGTGCAATCAGCATTCCAGTTCATCCCAAAGGTGTTCACTGGGGTTGAGGTCAGGGCTTTGTGCAGGCCACTTGAGTTCTTCCATTCCATTCTGTCACTGTCAAACCGTGTCTTCATGGACCTAGCTTTGTGTACAATGGCATTGTCCTGCTGGAAAATGTTTGGTTTCTCCTCCACTCTGTCTTAGTTACAGTGAAAGGAAATTGTAATGCTACATACAAAGACAACTGTGTGCTTCCAACTTCATGGCAGCCGTTTGGGGAAGGCCCACATAAGGGTGGGAACTAATCCATATATTAAGACTTTCCTAGGGAGTCGCTGCCCAGAATACTTTCTATTTTCCATTTCTCACACACATAACCCAGCTCATTATCAAGCCATTCATCAGTTGGATCAGGTGAGTTCCAAAATGAAACTGAAATTGTGAAGGGTACAGTCCTCAGAGCAGTAAGAAAGAAACCCTGCATTGTGGTATTATCCTTTACAGTAATAAACACAGACTATTAACAGGTGTAAGCAACTTAAGCAAAGTGTTTATAAGACATGGAAACGATGGTTTATTTATAGTGCACAGAGTGCTACTAGAGTAACCCTCCATTTGATTGGCCCCTGAAACAGATCTGCACTATACCGCAAAAATATGATACTCATATGCCACAGGATGTAATGGCTATTAAATGGCATGAAGCCCTGCACGGTAGGGATCAGGTGTCTATCTCTCTCATTATATATTACATAAATTTTATCAACATTTTAGGCCAGTGAGAGCATGAGGAATATATATATGTCTTCAGCAGGTGCAGATATGCCATGTTCTCAGGTCATACATAGTGCTGAGGATGGTTCAGATTCATTGTTGGAGATTTGACAGCTCAACTGAAAGAGCACCGACATGACATCATCAGCAAGCCTAAATTAGAGAGAAAGCTCTAACCAAAGCTAAGAAGATTTATGTATTGCAGCAAGGAGGAAGTGTTAGAGAACTGAGTTGACCCATGTTACCCCCTACAATGCTGGGATGTTGCCAGAAACACAATCCAGTTGACAAGGACTGTTGGCCAAGAACGACATCATGGTTCCACAAAAAGGTACAGCACCCACATGTCAAAGCATCCAGGCCCTTTTCTTCCAAGTGCTGAAGCTGTGCAGAAATGACTGAAGCTTATGGTCAGGAAATGTGCCATGATGAATGGTCTACAGATAGCTGTTTCAGTTACATGGGACAGGTCATGTATACATACCAAAGGTTTAATTTGGTGAAAAAGCTAACAGACAGATCATATGGCCTTGCTATGACAATATAATTCAACCACACCAACTTCTATCTGCTGGTACATTGGGTCTTCTACTTCTTATTACAATTCAGTGACATGTCTTATAGTTTTGACTTACAAATCCATCACCATGCCAAATTGCATATCGTCCTCAGCTTAGGCAATCTGCTCCTGTCTTTCTAAGAAGGAAGATCAAAGTTTGTTTAAGAAATACTTTGAGGAAAATCCACTCAGGGGTATGTAAAACTTCACGCTTCACCTGTATTTGAATTGGGCTACCACTTAAAAAAAAGGCCTGAAACCCTCCTTGGAGATAATAGCGGTCTAATCTCTATTTTTTGGTTGTGGTTATTTTCTGTGCTGCTCCTGAGTGTGGTGGGTTTGATGTTTAGTGGATCTGGTGTGTGTGTGGGTTGGGGGGGTGGCGGTGGGCAGTCGGGTGTCTGGTTACTGAAGGACTTGTGTATTCAGCCTTAGGGGGAAGGAGCGCTGCCTCCACTTAAACGTAGACCGGGCCTCTCGCAGACGGAACAGGGTTAAAGGTCAGAGCTAAACAGGGCTGCCCATTGTCTCCTGGCAGGTTGGGCACATCCAGCGATGAAGATGCAATCAAAACAAACAGAGCCTTGCGATCTGCAAGGGTGTAGGGGGTCTTCTCCTGTGACTTCATTAATCAAAAGCCAAGCGGTGTTCAAAGAGAGCAGTCCCCTCCCTCCCTCATCCCTCAAACCATCGGCTGCAGGACAGACATGAAGGCTCAAACAAAAGAAAAGCAGCCTTCCAGGTTTCTCCTCCTCTCTGTCGCGTGCTTTCATTGTGCCACATTCTAGTGAAAAAGGCTGAGTGATTTCAAATAGCAACTTCCACTCACGCTGCAGGAGTGCTTTCTTCATGATTTATGGTGTTTATCTAAGTTTCACTCCAAAGTAATACTGACTATGGCAAGGCAATCAAACAGAGAAAGTCAGTCTTCAGTGAGACAAAAGTCGTATTTTTCCCTTGTGAGGTAAGAGCACATTATACATAGCAGTTGAGGATGATTCTTAATTATATGAATTTTATATATATATATATATATATGAATCAAAAAGTCTTTCCCAACCAGTATCTTTTAATGATGTCTCTATTCTATTTTGTAGTCTAGATTTATTGGTGGTCCATTTGTTTAACATATTTGTAATATAAAATGGATAATTAGATGGGTGTGAAATAATCATGCACTAAATTACTAGAAGTAACATTTTTATTTGAGATTATGATTAGAAATGTAATAAACGGCTTTGAAATGTTCTTTTGTCATTTTGCTTATAACATTCATTTCTAGAAACGAAGCAATATTATTGAAACACTGAAATAAGTATTTTAAATTTAAATTATTAAATTTAAATGATAGAAATTATCGTACCATTATAATTATTCAAAATGTATCCTTTTAATGTATGTCTAATCATCTTCTTATGAGAAATATTATATAAATTTGTAAATTTTCAAGCTGTTTTCACTAGCCAAGAAATTAGAAGAAACATAAGAATATGAAGAAATTTGTTAGGCCTAATATCAGCTAATATCATATCGATTCCTATGGAGTGCAAAACTGTAAAACAGCAGTGATGGTTTTGTGCACCTGTGATTAGGATCAGGTACACTCGTTAGTGCAAGCACACAGGATAAGTATACCTGTGTCCGTGATGTAGTACTCAGGATAGTGTTCTAAATGATTACACACTCATTCACAAACACACATTTGTTTGTAGTTTAACAAACTATCTTCACTCATAATCAGGGTTTTGAATGACATGTAGAACAATGGGATATGATGCTTAATCAAAATCCATTGTTAAACTGTTATATGTCATGTCTTATTTGTACTCGTATCTGATTACGCATCCCTAGGCATGAGAAGCATGTCTTTACTGTTGGTCATTTCAAATATTATTGGTGTCTCAGCTGCTCTGAAGGCAGGATGACCCATGAACAGAACATGAGGGTTAACGTGGAACTACGATGAGCAGTGCTGGCAGAGTTCGGCCCAGTTTAACTCAGCAGTAAAGGGTAAGTTGGGGTGTGAATAGTGAGGAGGTTCAAGGATTCAAATGTCTTGTCTAACTGCCCTGAGCCCTGGACACTCCCATACACTTGCATTGTTACCATAAGAACGCGTGTCTATAAATATCCGAGCCTGGCAGCAGATGGACCGTTAGATCCAGACACTGGTACACAGTCAAGCTGGACAAGTACAACTGCAAAGGTTCAAACAAATCAAACCAAAGCAGTAATGTCAATGGTGTGGCATTCCAGTACAGCTGGAATGTGTTTGCAACATTGCTAAATATAATCATGCAAAAGTGCCTGAAATTTTACTCAGTCCTCTGACCAACTTCGTACCAACATGACCTACTTGTGTTACTATGTGAAACCAGTACAACTAATCATACAGTCAAGACTCTGGGTCAGGTGACAGCATTTCCATAGCAATCTCGGTGACTCAGACTTAGCATCTGGCCATGAATAGAAGGTCCAGTCTTACCGTTGAAAGGCGTGCTCTGGGCAGAACTGTACGGCCGCATAGGGAGACGTCATACTGCCAGACTGTAGTCTTCTCTGAGCCTTTAAAAGCTATCGGTAATTGGCACAAGCACATCGATCAAGGAGAAGAAAGAGGTCAGATGTATAATAAATACTAGTAATGAATAAAAAACAAAAATAATTGTTAAGCACAAGTAATATCAGACAGGGTAAAGTGCAGTTAAGGTCAAGTGCACAGGAGTGAGTCAAGTGTGGAGGATGTTTTGATTTTGGCTTATTCTTTCTACAGATCCTAAGCTGAGGGGGTGGGGCCAAGTGCTGACCAATCCCTGACAACAACTGCATGAGGTATCATGCTCCCTCAGTTGCTAGGATATTGATATTAAGCAACAACCGCCCACTCCCAAGGACTATCAAACTGTCCCCCACCCTCTCCATTCCATGTCCCCAGTGATGGCTGTCTAAGCACTGTGCTGAAATTCCAACTTCCCTTTGCTGCCTGAAATTTCCTTTTACAATCAGTAGAGCTGTCAACCAAGCATTTGGAATTGCATCACTCTGGCTGCTAAAACATCGTTCTGGATTGATCAGGTGAAAAACATGTCTTCTAAAATGGTCCTCTCTGTCTAAGGTGGCTTCCTGATCTGTCAATAAGACTAAAGCCTGAGGTGAAATGTTTAGCTCGAGCCCTTTACTCTTGCTGCTGACATACATTTAGGATGTAGGCTCAGAATGTCTATGGCGCCTTGTAGGAAAGAGACCTGGCAATTTCTAATGTATGAGCTCATCTTGGTGCTCATCTGGGATACTACACAGGCAATATGAGATTTCTTAATTTAAGTGTATCCTTCTTTGTCTTTCAATAGTGGATAGACTCCAAAACTGAGGAAGTAATGAAAGTAGGACCAAAACTAAAAATCATAAAAAATCATTAAATAGAGACTTTAACCCAGTCTTGCTGGAGCAGCCAAGTGACTGTAAACGAGAGGTGTTTTTGCATTTTTAGGGGAATGAACAGTAGATGAATCAGAGTGCTAAATTAAAGAACGGGGTCACAGAGGTGGACAGATAATAAATAGATGCTGGTATCCAGGGAGCATAAGCAGCCATGCAGGACTTTTGTACTTTTTGGAAACCGAGAGGTCCCTCTAGCGCCCTCTTCTCTCCTTGGCCTCACCATCCACAATGCACCTCTGAGACCTTGATGATGTCAGCATAGTATGCCAACCTAGTGAGATCAGGCTGCAGACCGGCTGTGTCTTTTTAATAGCCTATTCAGAGGGAAAGTGACGTGGAAAAAAATCCCCTCCACTAAGTAACCAACCAGCAGCTCTCTGCAAGCGTCTGCTTTGCCTCCTCTACATGCTAAAGCAGCAGAGTTATTTTTAATCCAACCCTCATATCACCCACCCAATGAACATGAACTACATATTGCCCAGACCTGGACAGACAGAGAGCTTTACTTACATGTGCAAATTGTACATCGTCATTTTGGAAATGCCGTTCGTTGATACAAATCCAAATGAAAAAGCAGTGCTGAAGTGTAAGCCATATTTAGATTCATTATTGAGTGACACATGTCCATGATCACAGGAGATCATCCAATCAGCTGCTAAAGACTTAATTGTTACTTGACACCAGTCCTGTGCCTAGTGACAGTAAAAACCTATGAACCACTGAGTATTACTAAATTTGAATACTTGTACCCCTACTAAGTTACATTTCCAAGAAAAAAAAATCTTTAACTCCTTATATGTTTAGACCTTCAAAGAAGTTGTTCTCGAGTATCTTGAAAGTCTATTCTTTTTCTGTCTTCCAGCCAACGACTGTAAGCTGTATATCAGTAGAATGGGCTCAATTAAGAATCCGGTTTAGTATCCCGTCATTTTTAGCATTCTATCATTTCAATTTAGCATCCAACCATTTTAGTTTAGAATCCAATCATTTCAGATCATCAATATGAAGATAATACAACGAACTGTTGAAAGAATTGTGCCAAATCGTCAATGGTAAAAGTAGTTAATGCTACAGCTATCCATGCATCTGAATATGTCTGAGTCACAGACTTTAACTGTTGATGGACAAACATCCATGGTAAGCAAAGACTGTTGTAAAATGAGAGGGCACCTTTACCTTCCTTTTCATCAGTTAAAACATTCACGTTTTACTTTTTAATCCTTGAGTACATTTTACTTTGATTGAGCATGTCGTTTTTGGCTGCTGACCTTTACTTTGAATTGAGTAACACTGTGAAAAAGAATCTATGCTTTGACTTAAGTATAATTTCTCAGTTAATACTACTCCCACACATGAAGACACTCTCACATTCTCCCATAAGAAAACATTTCCTATGCGAACACCTCATTCCCTGTACCTAGCACAGACGAGACGCTCCTACTGAGCTGCACTCTTTGAAACTGCTTGGGGACAGGATACCGTGTGCCCCTGCAGTACAGCATGCCGAGCCTGTAATCATAATCATATATCATGCCTAAGCATCCTATCTGAGCAGGTTAAGTTCACATAAGTTGTGAGATAAATGCAGAAACTGCACACTCAACACTATTAACAGCCACACCCATGCCCTTTGGTGAAGCACTCCAGTTCATCGCTTCAGGAAAGCTGTGACAATCCTAGTGAGCAAATTTCCACCATCATCCTCTGCTTGTATCCATGGCAATCCAAAACACTCAATGACTAATCTGATCTCAATGGCTATTGAAATCCAGAAATTAACTCAGCATATCACACTGTCTGGATCTGATATTTATTTATAAACAGTAAAAAAATTCAGTGTCACACAAAAATCTACCTCAATAATTCAACGCTACATTACTAATAAGTTACTTAATAACACCTATTCAATTCAATTCAATTTTATTTCTAAAGCACTTTTAACAATGGACATTGTCCCAATGCAGCTTTCTAAATCCAGACTATTCACTTGTATATAAATTGTATCCCTAAATGTTATTCCTCATGAGCAGGGGTGATGGTGGCAAGAAAAAAACTCCCTGAGCTGTTTAGAGGAAGAAACCTTGAGAGGAACCAGACTCAAAAGGGAAACCGTCCTGATTTGGGGGACAATAGATAATAATAGAAACAATAATAAATAATCCCTTTTATAACTGAGTGCTATATAGTAACCAGTGAATTCATTAAAGTTTTAACATGAAGTCTACTTTGTTTATGTTATAAACTGATCACTGATGGAACTGATCATTTGACTGATCGAGTGCAAAACTGTCCATGGCAATGAGTCCTAGACATCACAGGAAAGCTGCTTATATCACCTGCAAAGCCAAATTCATACACCTACATGTACAAAAGCTTTAGAATCCATTGGCTTATATGAACACTCACACAGAGCATGGAACACACACCTAGCTGAGTAAAACATCAATGCCTTAACATTTACTACTGTTCAACCTAGGCATGTATGCCAGATCCACCACTCCCTTCATCCTTACAACTTTTAACTTGCCAAGACAATATGCCATGACAATTACCATGAAAGAGTATATTTGGCAAATTTGATCAATAAATTCATTTAAAAATGCTAAGATCATTTGCATCACTTAGTTAGTAAAGGAAATATTGATGGAAATACATAAACAAAATGCATAAGCCTGCAAGGAAAGACAATCAACATAATCCATGCAGAAAAGAGAAACCAGGTAGGACTAACTGAACATAGACGGTGTTCCAAGTTTCTTTCACTATGTTGAAACCACTTATCGACTGCTAGGACCTCGTTTCTAGCAGGATGCCGGAGGAAAAGAGGAGGTTAGTAATTGAGGACTTTACAAAATGGCTTCACAGCGGATGAAGCAAAAGTATGCGAAGAGAGAGAAATTATGTCACTCCTTAGAAATTTCCTCCTCATGGCCAATTTTTTGTTTAGGCACGTATATCAGCCATCAGAATAGGGAAGAAATAAAGACAGTGGTAGTTGGATGTTGGACTGCTGATCAGAATGAGTTAAAATAAGTTCAAATCCCATCACCACCAGGCAGCCTTGAGCAAGGCCCTTAACCGTGAACTGCTTAGTTGTATAAATGAGATAACTCTAAGTCACTTTGGTTAAGTGTATAGATGTAGGGGCAAGGGTGGCTCAGTGTTGGGTTACTGACTGGAAGGTTGGGGGTTCAAGCCCCACCTCCATGAAGCTGCCTCCATGAAGCTGCCTCTGTTGGGCCTCTGAGCAAGGCCCTTAACCCTCACCTGCTCAGGTGTATAAATGAGATATATGTAAGTCACTCTGGATAAGGGTGTCTGCCAAATGCCGTAAATGTAAATGTAAATGTAAAATGTGATCTCAGTGACTCTGACCATGGCTTGAGGTTGCTGGTGACAAAGCGGCTGGTTTGAGTATTTCAGAAACTGCTGATCATGCATATAAGTCTCCAAAGTTTACACAGAATGGTGTGAAAAACAAAAAGCATCCAGTTAGCAGCAGTTGGCTGCAGAGGAGACACCCAGTATATGAGATATCAGGACAAATTGCCAGACTTGTTTGAGCTGTCAGGAAGGTTACAGTAACTCAACCAATTGTTACAACCTTGGTGAGCAGAAAAGCCTTCCTGAACACACTGTTCAATCTTGAGACGGACAAGCTCACACCGGGTTTACCCAAGAACAGGATTCTGACACTACTAGGTTCACTGAAATGCTTTCTTTATTTTATACGAGCACACATACAGGACATAGCCTACACCTAGCTGAAGAGCACATCAGTACCTCAGTACTGTCTGCACATCTCAGGCAGATCCAATTCTCGACCTTCACTTATAATTTTTATTATCTTGAATTTTCCTCACAAATTTTTCTGCATTGTAATTTTGCTCCTGGCATCAAATTACGTTTAAGTGGTTGATTTTACAATTACACATGCTTAATCATTTTCTTTCATTTTTTCTTTATTTCTTTACTTTACTTCCCCTCTGCCTCTCTCAGGAGTGCGTTTAATTGTCCATACTATTCTCTGAAGAGGAGGTGGTGGCAGGTTTAACAACCAAAAATACCCAATCGGATATCATTGTAAATGGAAATTCCCACCAGGGCTTTTAACACCAGGGCTACTAAGAAACAACTGCTGCTACTACATGTCCATCTAACATCGATATGCCACTTTCCTGGACTAGTTGTGTGGTTAATGAAGAGGTCAAGCATGTGTTTGGTGCATTCAAGTAGATTGACAGGCAGCTGTCTTCGTATGAAATAAGAACTGAGATGAAGTGCATATTTACATGCACAAAAAAACAAGTTGATCTTGGGAGCTTGTGGAGCATCATCAGGACTGATTTCTGTATTCCTTTATGTTGAGATCTTACTAAATCTAAACTAAACTGTTTAGCCCATATGATCTGACCGGACCATTTTTAGAAACACCAGTCAGGTTGAACCTTGTGGTTCGGACCATACACGTCCTTCTAGCACAAGGGCACGCTACCTACACACTTGTGATGCGACCTAGGATTGATTACGGCTGATATTCCTAACGACACATGAAACCCTTATGTCACTACACTGTTAATTGCTTTTAATATGCAGGCACAGCATGTCAGTCATCACTGTCCTATTACTTCACATCAGATGCATGTCCTCGTTTCGCACATTAACAGTTACGTCAGTCTTTGCCTCGTCCAGGCCCGCATCTCTAATGTGCTTATTATCCCTGCATGGGGTTTAACACGCAGCATCATAACTCTGAGCCATGGTGCTAAACCCATATTAATCTGTAACTGTATAGGTCTGGGTTATGTAGGCCTAGAGCACTGCACATGCGCCTTTACACACATCATCTTCCTTA
Organism: Hassar affinis; assembly: GCA_025674545.1. Lineage (NCBI taxonomy): Eukaryota > Metazoa > Chordata > Actinopteri > Siluriformes > Doradidae > Hassar > Hassar affinis. The sequence goes on along the minus strand of JAOVYV010000016.1, from coordinate 18,229,374 downwards.
ATTTGTCTTTAGGCATTATTAGATTCCTTCAATTACGTATAGCCGAAAAAGCAGTTGTCGGGGGAAGCAGCTGGCCAAGCGGGAGGGTCTTGGGCTTTGGCCTGCCTCGCAACACACAGGTCAAACATACAAATATGATATACACACATGGCAAGGCTTGCATGCAGTGTATGTTGTGAGTAATGGAGGGGATGTCCAATGAGTCAGAAGGTCCAGTTTATTGTACAGAGCCTCAGAAGTGATAATTCATGACCCGTCATATTGCTTGGATGACCTTGAAACTGCCCAGCAACCGAGTACCATTTACAGGTAAATATGGCAACAGTGAATGACTTTTAAGCATAAAAAAGAGATACTTCAGTTATTAGAATGCTAGGTACTTGAATTTAACACATCAATAATAAAAACATATATCACACATCATATGTAATCCTTGCAGATGAGGGAACGCGCTAGAACTTTATACATACACACTGTTGCACATTTAACAATGCCTGTTGTGTAAGAGCGTAACTGCAGGCACTTTGCACTCACCACGTATAATGCAAAGACTGGGCTTATGTGTCTCTCTGCAACCTTTTAGAAGTGTAAGTACAACTTATCATCAGCTTTATGCACATAAGGGCACTGAAGGCTTCGTCCCATAGATCATTTGTTTGTTGTATTTTGGTTTTTAACATCATTTCGCATCTGATGCACACATGACAAGCACAAGGTTACACTGATGCACAAGTTTTTCATCAAAACACAAGCAGTCATGGGGCAATTTTCACCTACAGTGTGAGGACACTGCAGTACCCAGAGTAAACCCAGGCAGACACAGGGAGGACCCAGACCAGTCCCACCTGGGATTGAACCCAGGATCCTCTTGCTGTGAGGAAACACCTGCCGAGCCACCATGCCGCCCACGTCCCACAGATAAATGCTAGCAAATGGTTGGGGGTTGGGTCGGTAGGTATACAATGAATATCATCAGCACCATGCAGCTATACTTATTTTTAATTATTTTAACCAGTCTGTGTGAAAATCAGCCACTTGATTAAAAATGGTTGGTAAAAAATGTACAACTCAGGCTCCCCCACAGGGCATTGTGAAACAAAGGTTAAAAACCTACAAACACTCCAACTTGGAACCGAATGCAGATTTGTGGTTAGTAGTAAAACATTAGAAGGCGTGTTCCTTATCCACGGTGCCACTTGGAGGTTAGCTGAACGTGAGACTGTGACATATTAGTTTATTAAAAACAATGCAGAACCAAAGGTGAATGTTTTCCCACGCTGTGATTCAAAGTTTTCTCTCTTCACTTTTGTCACTGTGACTTCTCCACCTAACATCAATTCATGGGAAAATTTCACATCACCTGCGGCAACCGATAAACAGGCAGAATGCCAGCATTTGGATTATCCTGAAGGACAACGTTTGGTGGGAACCAGATTTGTTTGCATGTTTTTTTTTCTTGCTTTGTGGCATTCATCAACAGATTACCTGTTTGTTTTTTTTTTTCCTTGCTGTCTGCCTATTCACATTACTCAGATCTGGTCATAGCTGTTAGTCCATACACTAAACCGGTTTGTTATTTGTTACAAATTGCTGAGCCATCTTAAGGTGGAGTTAAAAACAGTCACTCTTTTTGTAAACTGACAAAACAGTAACGTAAATATCTTTTGTTTGATAAGACGATAATACAGTAACAATGACATCACTGTGCTGTCTTTACTATGTGTTTAGTGATGTCAGTACTGTAGCACTAATAAAGCTGGGGTCATCCAGATTGCAGGCTGATTGCAGTTCTTTATACATTATTGACCCTTGGGCATTATTTATATTTAGATGTAATACAAATACTAGGTGGGTATGGTAGCACCGTTGCCTCACAGCAAAAAGGTTCCCGTGTTCGATCCCCGGGTGGGGTGGTCTGGGTCCTTTCTGTGTGGAGTCTGCATGTCCTCCCCGTGTCCGCGTGGGTTTA
>JAOVYV010000016.1:18181970-18192018 GCA_025674545.1 Hassar affinis | reverse complement strand
TAAGATCCAGTGGTGCAAAATGCAAATTCTTCCAATTTTTTAGCTGGTCTTAAGATTTTGATCAGGAGTGTATCTATATGTTTCAAGATTACACTTATGTCATTACCAAAATTATTATATATAAAAAATATAAACGTTATATTGTAGAAAAATAGTTGAAAAAAAGAATTGTTTTTAATATTTACATACTACATATTTATATATAACAACCATATAATTGTGAACATGGTTTTGGATATTTACATGTAGGATATACTATAGCATGGATAGTATGTCATACTCAAAAATCACAAATCTTAAACACGATTCGATTTTAAACTGGCATTTTTCTTCTCAATTTCTAAAGTTTGTCCCTAAATTAGAACAATTAAATGAGTTGTTAATTGGGATATAGAACCTAAAATTTAATTCAATGGTGCATTTTTTTAAATCAATTTAAACAATTAATTAAGTTAAGCATGATTCTCGGGCCGATTGTTTTACGCAAGTTCAATAAAGGTTTTTTTTGTTTCTAGTAAAAGAAAAAAAAAGTCATTCACACCAATATATAGAAAACCTAATGAACAGCGTCTATTAAAACAGTGATTTTTGAATGAAATTAGTGTTGTTTTTTCAAAATGTACATCACTGTATCACTTTTTGGTTTATTATGTCGCCTTTTGCTTTTTTGTTTCTTTTTTTAATCCAAAGTATCTGACGCGGGATTCGAACCGGCGCTAGAGGCGGTGAAACCTTGTGGTCGTGGTCTCAGCACATGGGTGCTAGCCTGTAGGGGATAAGACGCTGAGACTAGTGACCAGAAAGTTGTGAGTTCAAATCCCACCACAGCCAAGCTGCCACTCATACACTCATTTACACCTAGGTACAATATTGTGTAGCCAATCCACCTTAATGCACATTTTCTGGGAGGAAGGAGGAAACTGAAGAACCCAGAGGAAACCTGTACTGGCACATGCCATATGCAAAATCACATAGATTGTAACCAGTCAGGTTTGAATTGGGGACAGTGGAACCGTGACCCACTGTGCCACTTCTTTAACATTCTAATTTAAAATATGCCTTGTTATTCTGAATGCACTTCTGAAATAATCCATCCATTAATGTGCCATCTTCCTGTAAACAACTTTATAAAAGGCAACAACACCATCCGATATCTATGCATGTTAATATATTTCTGTAAACTTAACAGCCTTTGAAAAATAACTACATAAAGGGTCTGTTCTGATATGCAGACCTGGAACTTTTTCCTGTGCGCTGTAACCTTTGCCAGCATATTGACCGCTGTGCACAACACAGATGTACTTCGGCACTGTGAAATGTATGGCAAGCAGCTGCTTGCTGAAAAGAAGTACTTAACAAATCCAAACACAAGAACGGTTAATCCCTGCCAGTCCCAATCAGGAAGTCGACGCATTCAGCGCTGTGGGATCGTGCTTCGCTTTTGTTGCTTTCGCTTACGCTCCACCTCCATACTTTGTGTTGAACAGTAAAGATTTACTGTATGGATGGGAGAATTCGCAAAAACTCAGGACAATGCCACAGGCTGGTTTAAGCAGCTGTGGACATCAAACTTACGACAATGTAAATGTAAACGCACATAAAGGTGGAATGGTGGTCAGTGTGCGGCTGCAAATGTGTGAAACGTCCCCCTCTGCTGGTCATACAGGTACCTGCTTATGACTCAAAAGCCACAAACAAACCAGATGTTCAAAAAATAGCTATCACAGCTCTATCTATCTGCTGTAGTGGGCTATGTTCTAAGGTGTTTTTTTTTATTATTATATATATCAGATCTATTTCTCCAGACTCATCTAAATAGTACATGTTCAGACATAAAATTCCTATACATACACAGTAGTATTTAAATAAACAATAAGACGTTAATTGACATCTTAACGTGCCTCAGAGAATTAAAAGCTGACAATATGAGGTCAGGGTCTGCATCTTCAGGGACTAATGCTAATTCAAACGCTTTGGAATTAGCAATCTGTTGGTACAACTGCACTCTCAGAAATAAATAAACATGGTTGTGGTGACACCATCAAAAGGTCTGTCTTTGGACCTTTCTTATGCATCTTTTACCTCAGAAGATGCATCTTCTGTACTTTTAACTACTAGTTTTTAGAGTGACGCTTTAAAGTTATATCAGCAGGCTCCAATTATGGACCTTAAATTATTTTCAACAGTAAACTACACTGAAGTACCAGAAAAACTGGGAACGTTGCACAGTCCTCACGCTGATGTTTTTCGAGGCCCCAGCATTGAGTTCCGATGTTACTACTTGCGGCAGTGTTGTACACCCATCGCGTGAAACGATTCTTGCCAACAACGCTGCTCACGTTCACCCATGGTCTTTTTATGCCACACTGCTGTCCTAAGTTTATGGTTTTGCCAGAATTCTTCTCATACATGAAAATCCAACCTTCTACCTCTGAAATGCTGTAACCCATCTCACGAGCTGCAACGATTAAACCGTGTTGAAAATCGCAAAAGCATAATAACTTGCCGTTCTCACAGCACATTCTAGAAGCTTCCATAGATGTCTTATCGCTTTATGTGTGCACTGGTGGACACAAACAGTGGTGTGCGTAGGTGGTGCTGCTATGTGTTTTGCATAGGTTCCAGTAGCTGGAATTAGTAGTTGTTCTGGTACTGCAGCGTTTATTCGCATTTCCATGTAAAAGATACATACAAAAACTGTGAAAGCTGTACCCTTGATAGCAAAAAGTACACTTTAGTAGCTTTTTTTTTAGAGTGCTCTGTTACTGAAGGTTAAAACTATAACCCATGGCTCTAAAACTCAGCTTCAAGCATTCATGAAGCACAGCAATTGGGTCTGTGATTTTATTTTTCAACATTTTTGTTACAATCATGGAAAACTTAGAATTAACCCATCATTATCACTTCTATATTTATTATTGAGTTCTTATGGTTATTAACGCATTCGCCTGGTCACTCGATCGGGTTTAATCTTAGCCTCAATAACTCGGAAACAAGCAGTCATGTAATTTACAATAACTTGAATCTAATTACAATTTTAACGGAAATGTGTGTTGTGAGTTTAACTTCAAGTATTACACCTCTCAAGGCTGTCAGCCAAAATATTAAAGTGCACTTTTAAATAATGAAGTTTAAATAATGAGATTTGAATTGTTGATATATTTATAAAATAAATCTATACTGAGTATGTTGGTGTGTTTTTTTTAACAGTAAAAAAGGTCACTTCTGGTAAAATAAAGTTTAAGTACTCCTGCTATAACCAAATATTTAGTTAAGAATATAACATGGAAACTCAGACTAAAAAGAAACATTTCTCATTAAGCCTTTAATGACAATAATGGCATCCTTCTGAAAAGAAGAAATTGCTCTACATTAAATTAGCTAATCAAATACAAGTAGTTCTTGTACACTCCCTTTACACTCCTTGTCTCCAAATAAGGAAGCTTGGCGAAGGTCGGACTTTTAGGTTAAAGGTGGTGCTACTGTGCAGCCGGTTCAGACCTTACCTTTATTTAAGGGAGTGTCAGTGGTGATTAGTCTTATTGCTAATAGGTGAAGCTGAGTCAGCGTCTTTTTGCCCATGTTAACACAAGAATCCTGGCTGGTTCATTTCAAATTATTTTTTTTTTATGCCCCAGTGTCATCAGACTGAAGGTGAATAGTTGTCATTGGACTTAATGATATTATAAATCATTTATAAGTACTGTTTAAACAGCTGAACCATATCATACTATGTAATGGGTAAAGGTCTAACACACAAGATAATGAGACAGAAATACAATATTACAGCAGGCACGGCACGGCACGTTTCTCTTACCTACAGCATTGAGCTAAAACGGCATTTCACAGGAACTCATTCATCTGCATTTAAAAATGAGAAGAAAAGAAGGATACAGACATCTTTTCTTCCCCCCTAAAGCATTTTGCCGAATGTTGCAAATACAGTTTGAAATCATCACAACAACCTGTCCTCGGCAGGAATAAAAGAAGACGTGAGTGATGTGCAGTGTAACTGAGTAATTACCTCGTCTAGACAGCTAGAGAGAAAAGCGCTTTTTTAAAAAACACATCTCCATCTCCCACAGCTTAGCCACACTTGACTCTCTCTCTACCTCACACCGGCACAAGAAATGTTTTTGAGAAACAATGGGGCTCACACCAACCCACAATGAACTGCTTTATCAGGGCCTTGAATGATTTGTAGCAAAGCCTGCAGTAGAAACCAAAAGCCACACAACGACTAGGGCAAGATGGAGCTGTAACCCCCAACGCAACCACAGAGCTTTGCAGTAAACAAATAACATTATGAACAGTCACATTATGTTATTTCTTTCACTTGATGAAGTCACTCAAGAGAGGTCTGACTCTGTGACTCAAGGGATGAGCTTATCACTCTTTGACAAGGCCTTATAAAGAAAGAAGAGAAGGAGCAAGAACATAACTTCTCTACCTTTTTTTTCAATCCTCCTTCCCAAACTACAGGAAAATGATTCATAGTCACCCATCCCTTTGTAGGCTGTGATGAAGTGAACACTCACACTCACACTCACAACCCCCAACACACACACACACACAACCGCACCCTATAAAACTATGCATGTTGGCTTCGTTATTAAACTCTACCTTAAAATGAGTCAATCATTAAATGAAACATTTAATGGCCCACAGCTATACAAATGATTCATTGCTCTGAACCAGAAAATATGAACAGGGTCACATCAGGTTGGCTTAGAAACACAAAAAAAAGCTGTATGCATTAATTTGATAAAAATACATTAAAAATGAACAGATAGTGTGTTCTAAACAGAGATACAAATAAGAGGTGTACTATTATAGCTTTTTTTTTTTAAATACCTGGTCAGGGTAGTGGTGGTGGATTTGTATTTAATTACAGAAACAGCCTTCTGGTTTAGGCCACTGCTACTTCACATGCAAAACTGAATGCAGATATTTGAAGCTTTACAAGAGAAGGCAAAATTGTTCATAAATGTTCTTTAATTTGAATGTACAGGAATAAAAAAAAAATCATTCTTTGTGGTTAAGCCATTTTGGATCATTTCTGTCAGTGCATTAATCATGAAGTGTTCACACCACGTTAAGGGCAGCTGCTGTGTTCGAATGATATATAAAAATAAAAGCTGAAAAAAATGGAGACCTGGGGTTTGTTTTGGACAAAGATGACATGCTCATACACTCACCTACCATTTTATTAGGAACACCTGACCAGCCACTTATGCAATTATCCAATAGGTCAATCATGTGACATAGCGTAGTGCATACAATCTTCACACAACATGTGGAAAAAATGGGTAAAAATGTGATCTCAATGATTTTGAATGTAATGTTGTTGCATGATTGTTTGTGCCAGACAGGCTGGTTTAAGCATTTCTAAGTCTCCAGATCCCCTTGTATTTCTATACATTACAGGCCCTAGCATTAATCACACAATGGTGCAAGAAACACAAACAGCCCAGTGAAGAGCAGTTCTGCAGAAAACAGAAACAGGAAGGCTATAGTAGCTCAAATAACTATAATGAACAATTTCTATCCTGAGGGCAGTGGTCTCTTCAAGAATGACTCTGCCCTCATCCATAAGGCATGAGGGCTCACCGAATGGTTTGATGAGTATGAAAATGATGTGAATCATTTTTTGCAGTCCCCAGATCTCGACCTACGGGAGATTTTGGACTGGTGTGTTAGAAAGCTCTCTACCGCCAAATGATGAATATCATTTGGAAGCATGGTGTTCCATCCCTCCAGTAGAGTTTCAGAGGCTTGCAGTATCAATGCTGAGATGCACTGAAGAGACAAAATCTATAGAGATTTTGTTATATAGAGCTATAGATAAATAAAATATACAGTATATGTGGCAGTGAGGGTGTGGTTAAGCGGCTGCTGTGAATAGAGAGAAACAGGTTGAACCAACAGGTAAAGCTTTATGATTATCATCTGTGGCTCATTAATGGCAATTTACTCTATTGTGTATTCAGAGCCGTATGAAAGAGAGAGAGAGAGAGGTAGAGAGAGAAAGGTGTTGTTGGCGGAGCCTGTGACCTACACACACACACACACACACACACACACACACACACACACACACACAGATACAATGAACAGCAAACGTACACATGGATACTTGAACTGTGAACTTGAATTAGACAAAGCCGTGAGCTCGTGTGCCAGTTCTGTCTCTTTGTTGAGTTTTAAAAATGTGCTGACAAGCACTGCATACAATACATACAATACAATAAATGCAAGCCTGCTTGCATGCTGCCTGTTTACCAAGCCTTCGTCCAGATACACAACAGGGTTCTACAATATACTGTAGATACAGATAGATACATACAGATATAGAGATATATGCTGATTGACATAGACCAGGACTCTTAATTATGCTTAATTATGCATTTAAATAACGTGAGATGAAAGTCTTAAGAAAACATTTGGTCAAACAGAATTCTTGTCCCTATGTAGCTGGAAGTGTTTGGTAGTATCGCTAAGGGGAGCTAATGGTCCAGTGTGGATAATATCAGTGAGTTATGATTACTGACATGATTGATCAGAGCAGAGCCGAAGATTTATGCGTCAAAGTGATTGGGTAGCTGTGAAATGTGGAGGTGGGTGTGTACAGATCATTATAGGTGATTTGTGCGAGTTCGGAGTATTGACTGTAGACCTGTCTGACAGTCGCATCCTTAAAGATTAGAGAGAAAATAGTTGGCCATTTGTCATTTGTGTGTGCACTCCTGTTCGGAAGAGGCTGTGGAATTGTGACAGGTATCTGCAGATATGTCTCCAATGTGCACCATGAACTTCATTCTTGGAACATCATTCACTAACATTTTGCTGTAAACAGAAAGCTCATATCACTGAACTGTATCAACGTTCATACATTTTATAAGACAATGCAGGCTGCAACAACCGAGTGCAAAAAGTGTCTGATATGCCATGTTCTGTAATAGATCATCTTCCCCTTGGAGCTTTCTGCACATGGAGCTTTCTGCACTTGGAGCTTTCTCACCTTCAGTTCCACCTGCACAGTAGTGGGAAGACTCACTCTTGCATCAGAGAATAAATCTCACTTGAATACGGGATTTATGTAGGAACTGCTGCTGTAATCATAAAGACTGTCCTGTGCCCATCTCAGGGATTTTATTTACAGTGAGCTTGGGGTGCCTCCAATAATGCACATTTCAGTTACACGCATTCTCCCCTATATGCTCCGAACATACCCACAGCGTTTCACTTCAGAATGAAGGCGGACTCATGATAGAGGCACGATCTATCTAAAATTGAAGAATACCTGTTGCTGTGTGGAGATTCATTACTAAAAACACAATATTGAGGAAAAGGTGCAACAAAATGCAGTATTAGTATGCATCACTCATCAGGGCTCTTCAGGGCCCTGTAATGAAACTTCTTTTGAAGTACTCTCTGTTAGTTAAATTGATAAATGAATGGGAAATGCTCAGTTGTTAGCTGATACAGGGCTCAGGTTCAAGCATGAATGACTCACTTTTATGAATGGAAAATAAAGGTAACGGTAGCGACATGGGGTAGAACGCACAAACCTATTTTCATAAACCCAATTTCAGGGAAGAGGAGCTGGAGGTTTATTCGTACATGTATAATATTGTTAAAGTAGTTCTACTGCTGATTTAAAATGCAATATGATGTCTCACCATGCAGGGGTTGAATTTATTATATACATTTGTAGAACAGTGAGGATTTATTGCCACTGTATGCTCTGGTTTGCTCTTTACAGATCTACATCAGATCTACAGATCTAAATCTACATCCTGAAGCTGCTTTGTGACAATGTCTATTATGGAAAGTCCTATACAAATAAAGTTGAATTTCAATGTATTAACAGTGTGCTACACGACACTTAAAATGGTCTTATCGTTTCTAGAAAGGTGTAAGTCAAATGTAAAATAAAGTTAATGTATTTATTCTGTGTAAAGCTTATTTCTCTCAGAGAATTAAACTGTAATTTGTAACAAACAAGCAGTCTTCATTTAGAACTTGGGAGAAGCAGTGAAGGGTGCTGTGATTTGGGAAAATTAAGAAAAGTCTCCTGGAAGAAGCTCCTTCGTGAAGCCGATTGAGAAGCTACCAAGACTGTGCAACGTTTCATTACAAATACTAACAAGAATTTTATATACTGATGATTGTTTCACATTTTTCTTGGCCACTCCATAACTTTGTGTGTGCTATTCCAAATGGTGTTAATGCCTTCACTATTATTGTCAAAGTAGAGGAAAATGGCTAAAATGAATTAAAACCATTAATGGTCAGGTGTATCCAAACTCATTAATATACACAGGCAGTCTGGTGTTGCAGTGGGTAGTACTGTTGCCTCAGAACAAGAAGCACCTGGATTCAATTCCCAGGCTAGGTTTTCTGTCTGCACAGGTTTCCTCTGGGAACTCCAGTTTCCTCTCACAATCCAAAGACATGCAGTCAGGCAAATCGGAGGCACTAAATATGCCTGTCTGTGTGTCTGCCCTGCAATGGACTGGCAACCACCAGAGTGTTTCCCTGCTTTCTGCCCAATGCCCACTGTGATGGGCTTCAGTACCCCCTGCTACCCAGTAGAGGATAAGTGACTTAGATAATGAATGAATGAATGAATGAATGAATGAATGAATGAATATACATGAATCAAATTGAATCTGAAGCTAGCACAAAGTAATGCCAAACGGAGTTTCCCTAGTATTAAACACATTGTACTGAATGCATGTGAAGTATATAATGTAAGACCTAGCATTAAAGAAAAAGACCCAGAGAAGGAAAACAGCAGAGGGCAAATGGAAGAGATGGAAAGATACGAGAGATGAAGGATGAGAATGAGGGGTAAGAGGATAAAAGAGTGACTTTCTTTGGTTCATGGCAGGCTTTTCATCCTTGCAGCACTTTAGAGTGGTTTTCTTCAGTGATTTTATTTATAATTGAATGTAAAAGGCCCTCTAGCATTGCCTGTCTCTCCTAAGCGTTTTATGCTGCATTACGCTTTATTCTCTGAATTAGCTTTACTTGAGTTGGCGTCCCCAGAGCCTGCTTTAAAAAATTTCCCATGAAAGGCTTACAATAATTCCTGCCACTAATCACATACACTACAGAGTAGCTGTGCATTCTGCATCCCTCCTCATTCATTTCCACTTAATCCTCTGCCAGAAAGAGAAGAAACAGCGATCACCTCCTTATGTTTTGCTGTCACTGTTTTAAGAAAAAAAAAAAGACATTTTACCCTTACCTCAAATGTAGCGGATTTAATGGGACGTGTCTAAATTTGCCAATAGGTATATCAATCAAGACCCCTTTCAAAAACATTGTACCACATTAGCTAAACCATCAGCCTTAGCTAAGTGAAAAATCATTCAAAAGGTTGTTCTATCATGTCACGTTGTACAATGAACACAAAAATAAAGCTTTTAGCTACCAATTAAACTGGACAAATGCATGTCTAAAGCTTCACACTTGCCTCAAAGCACTTTGAGTCAGTTATGCAATTACTACATATACAACTTATATATAAAACAGTGAATCAAACCTACTCTGCTCAAAGGGATGTCAATCAAGTTTGTCAATAATCACATTAGACAGTGCATGCTAACTAGATAGGACAACATGACAATGCTGGATGGTTTTAAATGTTATAGCTGAAGAAGAACTGAACACAGATGCATAGCTGTACAGTTAAGAGGTGACTAGAAGCCAGACATACAGTGGGGAAAAAAAGTATTTAGTCAGTGACCAATTGTGCAAGTTCTCCCACTTAAAAAGATGAGAGAGAGTCCTGTAATAGACATCATAGGATATGGGAGACTATGAGAGACAAAATGAGAGACAAAATGAGAAAAATAAATTCAGAAAATCACATTGGCTGATTTTTAAATAATTTATTTGCAAATAATGGTGGAAAATAAGTATTTGGTCAATAACAAAAGTTCATCTCAATATGCTGTCAAAGGTCAAACATTTTCTGTAAGTCTTCACAAGGTTGGCACACACCGTTGCTGGTATGTTGGCCCATTCCTCCATGCAG
>JAOVYV010000016.1:18085116-18105924 GCA_025674545.1 Hassar affinis | reverse complement strand
TGACAAGGCCCAGCTGTTAACTGAAAGCCATTCCAGGTGACTACCTCATAAAGCTGACTGAGAAAATGCCAAGATGTAAGAGCAAGAGGTGCCTACTTTGAAGAATCTAAAATATAAAATCTAAAAAAATGTGCTGGTTAGTTTAACACTTTTTTTGTTTACTAAATAATTCCCTATGTATTTCTTCATAGTTTGGATGACTTTAGTATTAAACTATAATGCAGAACATTTTAAAATAATGAAAAACCACTGAATTTGAGGTGTGTCCAAACTTTTGACCGGTACTGTATATTCTGTCATATTCCCAGGTGATGTTCAGTCGATATCCTTGTTGTTCATCTCTATTTGTTGACTACATAATAATTCAGCCATGCAATGTATTTAATAGTTATTGAAAATATTTTGTGTCAACGTGGGATGACAAATGTGTTCACATTTGCAATTTTTCACCAAAATGGCACCAACCTCAAATTTCTCACCATTAAAATAGCAGCTGGGGCAAAAAAAAACCCAAAAAACCCATTTGCAGACATTATACCACTAAAATGCATCTGTACTTACTATAAAGCCCTTTATATTAAAATGCAGCTGGAGTAATATCTGCACTGGTGCTTTAACTAATCAGAAAGACAGAACTACTTCCAGAGAATTATATTGGAGAGCATTACCTCAGATATTCTCTGCTCTCACCACTCATTCTGCTCGCTGTTTTCCTGTTTCTGCAGAACCATGTGATCCGAATTCAAACAAACCTCTGTGGCTTTTAATTCTCTCGCAATTTAAGCCGCTGGTTTGAATACCATTCTGTCTAGCACACTCAGGGGAAAATGTACAAAAAAAGGAACAGAGATGTGGGAGGAGAGGCTGGTGAGGATGTGAAGACAAAACTTGGCTTTTCAGTCCAGCCAGGTGATGGACCTTCGTCACTGAATTTAGTAGGAAGTGGAGTGTACGGGGAACGAGAGGAACCACAAGAACAATGCTAAAACCTGGCTTTTCCTCGACACAAAGGCATTTCTGTTCACACACCTAACGGCTTCTGTGTGAAACTTTTCAGTTCCACAACAGGTAACTTTTTCCTCTACCACGTACAAATCTTGTCAATTGTCTCTTTTAAGGAACTCTGTGGTGCGTTACACAGGGTAAAATTCAACCTCGGCTTTCGACCTGACCATATTTTTCATTCTATGCAATCAAGACAGCTGGACTGGCCATAGAAAAAAAATGCACCTTTTTGAAAAAGCAAGCATCTCTGCTATTTAGCAAAAAATGTTTTTGCACATGAGGACACATGAGAAATTTGATTGGAATGCGTGTGAATGTATGTAGTGTTGTAGCATTACTTGTGGAAGTCCTCGATGCAGTGGATTTGGTTGGAGGCGTCCACGGTGAAAGGGATGCCGTCCAGGCTGCGGTGACACATCACGCAGGTAAAGCAGTGTGGGTGGTAAGCTTTACCCGTCGCTCGCAGGATCCGCTCCATGATGGGCTTACTGCAGATGTTACAGGTCTCCAAGGTGTTCTGAGAACACACATACACACAAAAAACATTCTAGATGAAAATGAAAAAGTATTGTTCTTGCACATTTTATACATACAGACAGTACATATTGCTAAATATTACTCCGACTCCAATGTGTCTGCTTAAATATCCATGGAAAATATTGGAGTGTGAATACAGGAACTTTCACAAGCTGCCCTAAGGCAGTGGAGCTACATAGGTCTTAAACATGGCTGTGTTCTAATCAGGCTTCTTACATAAGAGCACTTAAGATTAGAAAAAGAGATGCTTGAACATATGAAAGCAAAGTGCAACCTATTGATACACAAGTGAGCAGCAGGAGAGTGGAGCAGGAGGATGCTTTTATTGTGTAAATGGGATGTGTGCATATTTAAGAGAGATTATTATTATTATTATTATTATTATTATTATTATTATTATTATTATTATTATTATTGGCTATAACAACAGCAACAACAAAAACAACAACAATAATAATAATTATTATTATTATTGTTGTAATTTTATTTTAGCATAATTTTATTAATGTAATATTTACATTTGAGAGATTGAATAAAATTTAGGATAAAGTATATTCATGAAAGAAATCATCTAGCATTAATGATATAAATATAAAGCTATAAAATACCAAAAAATATTCATTCATTCATTAGTTCATTCATTAGTTCATTCATCTCCATTTTCTGATTTAACTAGGAAGAATAAAGTAAAGCTCTATTAACACTCTAGGCTAAACCATTATATTTCCTTTTAAAAACAGCAGCTTGCAACAGAAAAGCATGAGGAGATCATGAGTTTGGTTCCTGAAGAAGCCCCAGCCATTCAGTGGCCGGAATCCAAGGGAACAAAACTGGTAGTGCTCTTTGAATGAGAAGGATGTCATACTTTCTCTCCTTTGTCAATCACAAGGACACCGGCTAACTGTGCGTGTCTGTAAGCTCGTGTATGAGAGGGTAGACAGCAGTTTCCTTTTTTCTCCTTTTTCCATTTCCCACTTTCCCTTTGCTGGGTGAGATACGCCAGCCTTTAAACCATTAAGAAAAATCATGAGCTGGTCAGTGCTGAATGTAGTAAGCAACCAGCATAAATGACATGTGCTCTGACTTTCTGTCCTGGCAAGGAAGCAAACTGTCAGAAGCTGTCTTCCACAGCAAAACCTATGTAGCACTAATGCTGAAAACTTGAGGTAAAGGGTCTGCCCATAAACTATGCAAATGAGTACACAGCACAATATTAGGCTTGCAGTCCATATGTAAACAGTCAGATGAAAGACACAACGTGCACAGCTCATTTTTCTCTGACAGAAACATGCACACCAGAGGCCAGTGCCCTAGCCCCTTTAATGGAGATCATCTTATCACTTAGTCTTAAATGTCTCCGAGAGCCTGATATGGAGTACGTCTCATAAATGAAAGCAAGACTAGCAGCCAGTCTGATTAGCTGCTCTCTCAGTCGTAAACAAAGTAATCTTTCACTCACCCCCTCCTTCTGCTGGAGGCAGGACAGTAAATATGTCACCTTTCTGATGACTGTGGCCTTTTCCTCGGCCATGAGCGCTGGGCACCGTGCCCGCTCGTGACTTCTCTTTTCCTCTGCATCACTCTTATTATTGCCTGCCTCGAGCTGCGGATTTGTTATGGTCATATTTAATGCGCAACAATCCATTTTCTCTTCTGACCAGCCTCACAATTACAGCAAACAATGACAAATCATCAAAGGATCAAAGTCGCTTCGCTCTGTGAGAGATTTGTGTGTACGATTCCTGGAGCTCTCTCTTCTAGGTTCGGTAGACTTGCTGAGTCTCTGCTGGCACAGAACCAGGAAGTGGCACTTGTTCTGTCTGGCATGGTACAAATGGCACTGTCACATACGACATAGCTTCAGTATGCTGCCAAATCAGAGCTGAAGGTTTTCATGCACTCAGATGGCAGAGATTAACAGAAAAAGTCACTTTTGTTTCATGTCTGGGCTAGAGAAGGAGGCAGCAGTCAGGGCGTGACCTCTGGGGATCCAGACACTGTTCTCTGAACATTCAAAGCTTGCTCTTAAAGCACTGACGGCTAGAAGATACACAAAATAAAAACAAGGGGTTTCAGGTCCTCTGATTAAAGCCACCATGTCTTAAAAAAAAATTTCTCCCCTGCCTTCCAGTAGCATAATGTAAATCAGCACTGTTCTCCAGCAGCAACTCCTGTGTATCAACAATATCCATATCCTGTCCACAAATCCTGGACAAGGAATAAAGTATTGCCTCAGTTCCATAGTCAGAGAGACACTGAGAGAGAAATGCAGAGTGAAACAGGTAAGTTGTCAGTGTCAAATGCTTAACTGTCAGAGTCACCTGAAGTGTTTCTTCACTCTTTATGTATGGGGCTAAAGGTTTGTACACACATACACAGTAACATTTCCATGCCAATCATTCAGCAACTTCAAACTGATGTTTCAGACACCAGCCTCGCTCAACTGTCTTCTGCAGAAGTGCTTCACGATGACGTCAAAGCAGTCCAGATGTACACACTGTGGATTAACTAACCAGAAACAACATTCAAGTAAGGTTTAAGAGAAACCACCATGAAGAATTCCCAACAGAAAGATGGAAGCAGACCCAGAAGACTGCCACTGCCACTAGAGGGCACTAGCTATCTGTGCCTCTGAAATATGATGTACGCAGAGATGTACTATTTTTTATTTCTGACTCACATTTCTCTAAGTGTTTACCCAGAAGGCTAAACAAATGGCTATGTGGATGAGGTAAAGTGAATTTAGGTCAGAGAGCTTCTTGCTGAACCGAGGGCCGAGCGGAGTGTGTCGGAGTCAATTGTGGCCTCTCGTCTCCCACGCGGCATTTTCAATTTCCTGGCAAAGTGCTTGGTCTTTCTCTTTCTTTCTCCGTTTCTTTTTCTGTCTCTCAGGAACTTGAGCAGTGCGGTTCTAAACACAGTACTTCACATGGAAGGTCTTATCCTCATCCAGGAGCTGAGATGGTTGTTTTTAACTGGGAGACAAAAATCTGATTCATAAGTCTGCTACCCCAAATGGCTTCATTCGGTTTTTTTTTCAGATGAGATTTATTTTTCAATATGATGATTTTATCCAGACATACAAAGGACTCAATTACGCAAATTAAGTATACAGCTATAAATGGTGTCAGAAATTCTAAAAAAAAAAAAAGAGAGAGAAAGATATGAACTCCTTTTCCCTCTTTAATGTGTGCACAAGCTTCTAAAGCAGTGCACTCCATGTGTACTTAAGCAAAATGCTTCAAACTTGCTGAATGTCTCCTTTGATATGAGGCTGCATTAGGTTTGCGCAGTTTTACGGTCAGCTGAATGGCATGAATTTATTCTGCAGAAAAATCTCCAACTATCTGCACACTGTTCAATGTTTGCCTGTTTGTTTCTTTTACCTTTTCATCAGATGATATTCTGGAAACTAACTTTGACAAGAGTCCTGATAATCGTACATCTGCCATCATAACCATGTGACTATCCTGAGATTCTTGTATATCCCAGATAGATTGCGTAGGTTTGTCACATTTACATAATGAATAAACTACAACAAACAGTGCAGTTATAGGAAAATAATCAACTACAAAAAAAAAAGGTGATGCAGTTAACCCTGAAGTTGATTATTTTCCTATACACCACCTTCTGAAGGATTTTACTGACTCACAGCAATAAGCTGTTGATGATTACAATTTTATTATTCATTAAAGAATGGCACATTATACTTTTTATTTGTTTATAGTTACATTTAAATGTTGTGGAAAGTCCGCGAGCAAAGGTAGTGCCTGTTATATCTCACGGTAAAGCAGCTATAAACATTTACACTTCTCTTTCTTACACTACCCTTTCTACCCAGCTTGGCATGTTAGCGGCCGTCTGTCCTGAAGACTTTTCCATGAAAACTGAGTACTTCCAAAATTGCTAAATAAACATCCTCTCACAGAAAACTTCACTATATCAACAATTACATGTTTAAAACCTGTTTCTGTGCACTGCCCATCACATAAATCCCTGTGTAACATGTTACTAAAGAAATGATAATATATTAGAACATGTTCACTGATATAAACCTGTGATTTGCCTCGCAGCTGAACTATTATCAGAGCTGAAAACAAATCGACAATTAATAAAGATTCTGACCAGCTGGAACTGAGCATATGTGATACAGTGCTGTGGTATAAAATAAAGTTATGTGCTGTGAATCTGACCCATTTATTCAATTCAATTTTATTTCTAAAATGCTTTTTAACAATGGACATTGTCCCAAAATACCTTTACAAAGACATAACTTTTAACTTATATAAATTGTATCAGTAAATGTTATTCCTAACGAGCAAGCCAGGGTGATGATGGAAAGGAAAAAGTCCCTGACATGTTAAGAGGAAGGAACTTTGAGAGGAACCAGACTCAAAAGGGAACCCATCCTCATTTGAGTGACAGTAGATTATGCAATAATAAATCATTCCTTCTATACCTGTATGTTCTATAGTAACCAGTGAATTCATTCAAGTTTTACCCTGAAGTCTACTTCGTTGATGTTATAAACTGTTAATTGATGGAGATTTGGCTGATGGAGTGCAAAACATGGCAATTAGTCCTAGCCATCACAGGAAGCCTGATTATATCAGTTGCAAAAGCCAAATCAATTGGTTCTAAATGTATCTTTACGCGGTACATCATGGTGATCTTCAGCCTATGAGGGGCCATCCTCTGTTGAACCACTGTTGAAAGGAGTGAAGTCATTGCACTGCAGAATGAAGACTAATCTTTTACTGACTTCTGTTCACATCTATTACCTCCTTTTAGGGAAGACAGTCTCCTCTCAAATGGGAAAAGACAGAATACTACCGTTATAAGACTCGAGGGAGGGAGGAACAAAGGAGGCAGTGTGGATGTACTAGGAAGGCAATACATGTAAATGTAGAGGAAAAGGTAAATGTAGATTTGGTATGGGTCACAAGCTGAAGTCTAGTCAGGGGATCAAGCACACTGTGAGCTTCTCTCAAGTCTCTCAAGGTTTCTTCTTCATGTTGTCTTAGTGCGGTTTCCTTCCTACTGCCAGCTATGGCTTGTTCATGTGAAATCTTCATCTATATCCAGTTTTCTGTAAAGCTGCTGCTTTGTGACTATGTCTATTGTGAAAGGGCTGCACCATTAAAATTGAATTGAACTGAACCCTAAGAGAGGTTATAAATAGTAGGAGACCGGCCAGGCTTTCACTCAGAGCATGTTATGCATTAGCTGAGAGAGCTGTTTACTTCAGCTCACCGTTCCCTGTAATGCAGATTTGTAAGAACATTTCTTTTACTTTTTCATTCTAATGTTTAGGCATGTGATTGGCAAAGGAGAAAAAAAGCAGGAAAATACACAGAGTACAGAGCGTAGAGCATTGTATACTACCGGTGGTGCTACTATAGTATATAGATAGCCACGCTGCTGTTGCGAGTTGACGGAAGGTTTTGATGGAATTCTTGTAGTCATGGTACACCCTTGAAATGGTCATACGTGAAAATCCAAACTTTGCTTACACCTCGGAAACGCTTTGAACCATCTGACGAGCTCCAACTATTAGACGGCATTGAAAATTGCAAAATCAGAAGAAACAGAAGAAACAGCTCTAGAAGCTTCTGTAGATGTCCGTGTATATATGCACTGTCGGACACAACCAATGTTGTACATAGGTGGTGTTTCTGTGTATTCCAGTTTTTCTGGTACTTCAGTGTATATCAAACTCAACCCATTTTTTATTTACTTTCATTATATTATTGTAATGTGAGTTGTAAAAGTCATGCATGACACAACAGAGATTCACAGACTGTCACTGAAATGTCATGCATCATAACAGCCAATTAGCTCATTCAAGCCCTCCATCCATCTACTCATCTGTACTACTATCCTCCTCTAATATGATCTGATCTGTCCCCATTTCCTAGCTTTCCATTCCTCTTTCCCTTTACCTATTTAATTTATTATCCATCCCTTCCCTATCCTCTTCACTGTCTCCATTTCATTTCAGTGAAATCATCAGAGCAGAAAAACATGACTCCCTGCATCTTCCTCCTATTACAGAGCCAAAGTGGAACACACCCAGGCACAAGCTCCGTCTCTGACTTGTGGTGACGCTGCAGGGTCAAACAAGGTTCAGCCCTCTTTCCCTGCCCAAGAGATAAAGCAAGCGACAGAATGAAGAAATAAGACTGAGAAATACACTACAATGGAATAAGGACAACACAAATAAGGCACATGCTGTATATCTCATATAGAATGCAATTATTGCAGTGACGCCCACTAAAACAGTTCAACCTCTGCTCCATGCACAACGCTCACACGCAAAAGGTTTCCTCCAGCCTGCTGATGGGTTTTACAACCCAAATGGATGCAAGTACTTCGTCTAATTGGGCCTCTCCTTTGAGGAATGCCAGTGAGTTAATCATGTCTGAATATACAGAACTCAATTAGAAGCTATGCAAGCTAATGCAGACAGATATGAATATTTCATAACAGGAGAAGGCAGAAAGCCTAGAACACAGGCATCGCCTGTGTGCACGTAACATTGAGCTAAATGAAGAGGGTGGGCACGACTGCCTGTTTAGCAAGGCTGTGGCTTAAGAGTCGTGCCAGGACAGAGGCCATATAGAGGCACAGAGCCAGAATCAAGCATTGGGATGTTTGCCTGATGACTAACTGTATATCCATAAGGCAGTGGTAGATGGAAAACAGTGTCAAATCAAATTAAAAAGTACGGGACCACAAAAAAAAAGCCAAAAAAACCCTCCCACTATAATTTTACCAGACTGTAATACAAAGTAATATGAAAAAAGTTGATTGCAGCACGCCACTGATCTGCCACGGGTAGCGAAGACATGTACGCACTACTTAACTGGAAAACCAAGACAGAGGTGATCCAGAAGAAAAGGTCACAGAATGAAAGCTGTCGTTTAGGGTTAATAGTGTAGGTATGGTGAGTGTGTCTTACAAAAGCATATTTAACGCTTTAAATTGCATAATGTGCATATAACAACACCAATACGGATCACAATCAAAAACAGACCTTCTGCACATGCCTAAATATCCAAACTATATAACCATAATGCATGTGCCATGTGATTGTCTTCCAATGCTATGATTTTCTGTGCTTTTCTATGGCAGTGTCCTTTAGAAATCCAAAATGCACAGACGGACACACACACACACACACACACACACACCCCCCCCGGGGTGAATTTTGTAAAGGACGGGGCAACAAGTTTCAGAAACAGATATAACCCTTCCCTTCATTTTTAGCATCTTGTTCTACTTTTTTTTTTGCCCCACACAATATCCATGATGCATGAGCACATGCAACTAACAGAAATGTCTTGCATATTTGGGTCACATATTATATTATCATTGTTATTTTATGTCATTATTTCAAAAATGCCATAGAGGTGCCTGACCCATGTAAATAAGCTCCAAAAGAGACATCGCTTCATGCGCTGGCTATAAGCATAACATGCTGGACGTGTGTTTTATCTCAAGTTGAGGAATTCTGATGACCATGCATTCCCATCAGCTTCCTCCAGAACAATAAAAATGTGCCTAAACAGACACTTAATTCTGCGATGGGCATTCTGCCTGGAAGTCTGGCAGCACCATGCTGTAGATGATGTCCACCGCCATTCTCTATGACTGTAAATGGCATCCTGCCTGCTGCTAAGAACATCCCTGGGAAATGTTTTCCTGAAATCCGTGTGTACGGATTTCCCCAGATACATGGCTACCAAATCTCATCGCTGTACCAATAATGAGGATTTCGAAGCAATTCGGTATCCTCTGTTGCCCTTCTTCTAAACCCAGAAATATCTTCCAAGCTCTCGTCATGACTCCTCTGTAAACGGGGCAAAAAATATTGCGCTTTCAAAAGAACTTATATTAACTGTTCCCTCAGAGCAGTCTCCAAGCAGCGCTCCTGAAAATGAACACCATGACAAATAGTGTAGTGTGAAGTCACTGGCAAGCAGGCAAAGGCTGTGTGAATGAGGTCTGGCCTCAACACTAATAAAGAACTCAGTCTGCAATGCTTCTCCTTCTACGTTCCCTTCTAACAGGCAGTGTGAAAGCACAGAACCGCTGCACAATAAGAAATAATTGCAGAGGGGTTTTTTTCCCCTCCAAAAGATTGATGGGTCATAAATAAGAGCACACCTTGTTCGGGTAAAGCGATAGATGAAAGCATTGACAGATGGAATTTAAACGTCACAAAAAAAGGACTCAATTGTACAAAGACTAAAGAGATAAAACATGCAATTAAGTCTGTACGCTAGCACATTACCTATGTAATCTGTTTAACCTAAGTGACCTGCATATTTCTTAGCCGAAAGGAGATACTGAAATGACTAGTCATGAAAGTGAATCAGTCATATCTTCGAAAACGACACAAAAGCTTTGAGTCTTGGTAACGTCCAATCTCACAGCAGAGACCACATTTCTCTTTTCATTATCCATCGCAGCAAATTAAATGGCGGGACCTGAATGCTTATGCTTCAGTTGCCTGGTTCAGCCCAACAAAAAGAGCGCAAAGTGCCAGGGAAAGCACTAACATGCCCAATAACCAATTATAATATCCATTTAATCCGGGGCACAATCCAGGTATCAAGACATGCTCACTTAATTAACTTTGGTGCTACTGAACCCACAAAAAGCCCAGCTACTTTAAAATCTCAAGAGTTATCTCAAATGGCAAAGGTGCTGACAGGATGCAGAGAAACCGATAATTAACTGGTGAAGAACAGGTAAAAGCATGGGGATTCATAGCCAACTGGGTGAACATTTAAGGCTTAGGTACTAGGTTACAATCTGATGATTTTGAGAGAGTCCTTCCACTGAGGTGTTCTTACAAGGTCAAGTGCAAGCTCTTGGAACAACGTCTTCTTCAAAGTGGCAATTCTGCTGCTCTCATTTTCATTGCCGGCATGGTTCTTTCTCACTTCATCGGGCTACTCTGCTGTTTGCACCTTGCAGCTTAGTAACCGGGTGACTCATGTCTCAGCACCACACAGCTTTGTAACAACTCTTTTTACAAGGAAATTTGATTGTCCCATCCTGTGCTGACATTTTGCCCTCTTATTAGCTTCTGAACTTCACTCCATTGTCTACATTCTGTGCTCCTGAAGGAGGAACAGGACACAGAGGCCAGGAAGATGATGGAGAGAACATTGTTATGACTAAAATAGATAACAGTTTGTGACCGAGTGCTGACCTGAGAAGAAGTCGTCCACTCCCAGCCAGCGGGAAATCATCGTGTTCCTAAATATTTACGTAGACATGTAAATGTGTCAAGCATGATCTTTTGCTTGTAAATTTGCTCTTAGCAAAACAGCAGCAGTGTGACACACTTTTTCCACTGGCTTTTCCCTCCCCAGAGTCCTGATACATTGTAATGAACATGATTGTGCCAGCCCACTCTTCAGGACATGAAACCTCAACCTCAGCTGGATTTCCACAGAAAAAAAAAAAACATACTGCAGTAAATACATCCATTACTACTACAAAAGAGATACTTGTGTTTACAATTAATCTTTTATTTTATCCAGCATATTCTACTATTTTATCATAAAAGCAGCCTTAACGTACGAGCAGTAAAACAAAGCATAAACGACTTTGCCTACTACTACAGCAGATACAGCTACATACAGCCTTTAACTGCCATCATTTGGAGTCTGAGCTCCTTCTGACTATGCACTTGGAATGAGAATGCTTCTCCTAATCACAGTATGTTTTTAGTTCCCACAGGATTATTTTGTCTCGCTTGATTAAACCATTTACGGATAGTATCAACGTAAGTCCAAAATAACAGCACTTCCCTGAGACTCTTCTTGGAAAAGTATGTGAGAATCTGAGACTTGGTCACAGAAGGCATAGCAGTGAAGTTTTTCCAAAGGAGATTCTTCACATTAAAACCGTTCTGCATTTAATAAAATCTTGAAAATGAGCACCTTATTAAATCTGCATAACACCTGCAAATGTCCAGCATGGTTAAAATCGATTAAGCACTGAAGCAGCCTCCATCTCACCTGCTATTAGAAAATGGAATGAACTGAGCAGGGAGCTCTGAGCACACTGTAACTAAAGAAAAAAACGTCCCAACACTAATGTCACAGTAACCAGGTCAGAGACTACTTCATGCAAAAAGGAAAACCGGTCAAATAGCCGAGATGTTTATCTCCATTCCATAAGTTCTTTGTAGAGAGGCGCGAGGAAACGTCAGGATACAATGGCCGATTATTGGCTCTGAGCTTTGTGAATCAGCCGAAGCCGAGTTTGATAAGAGGCCGAGAGACTAGGAAGCAGATCGATGTGAGGTTATAACGTTCCTGTCTGTTACTGAAAGGAATGAATGGTATCTAGTAGCAGTGCTGAAAGCCCTCAGCAAGCGGAAGCAGGTTAACAATATGAGAAGTGTTCTATAAAATATGCAAAATATCTGATTTGAATAGATTACATCATATTTTCCTTTTAGATGACTGTAAGAACTATTACTGGATTGCAAAGCCGGATTGCTTTGTTCAACCAAAGTCAGACAATATCTGACAATCTTTTCCTCTGTCTGTGTTCCTCAAACCCACAGGATCAAACCTGCATCTACTGAATATATTAATCCTTTTACAGGAAATATTAAAGGCTCCATAACTGAGTAGCCACGTATAAAATATGAATTTCAACAATTTGCTAAAAGGGTAAAACAGGACTTGTGTGTAACAGGTATCAGATGTCCTCTCCCTCTCTCTGTCTCTCTCTCTCACGTACAATAAGAGAACACCAAGACAACCTGGGCATATAGAAGCCTAAGCAGAAGTCCTACAGAACGGACAAAAGCATATACATCAAATAAATCCATCAATAAATGACTCTCACACTCTCCTCTTAGATTCCTAGACCAACATCCCAGCCTCATTTCAACTTTCCCCCCAGCTCAATGGGGCCTGGCACATCTCTTCAGAGACCTGAGTCTCACGTTGCTTCTCTAATCGTACAGAGGCGTATGACCCTGAGGATGGGAGGAAGAGAAGAAGAAATTACTTTCATTAAGAAATTCAGATTTCTCCCCATCCTTTTGATCTTGTGCCAGAAGAACATTTATGCTGATGAAATGCATAAGTAAAGTTCTTAAATTATCCCAGCCCTCTTTAATGCATGGGTGTGAGTTGGAAAACTTCCACAGAAGACAGCTACAATCAGTCTGAGTGCTGCTGGATGGGGCCAACTTAAAAGGCAGCTGATGCGGTATTGTACAAAGGTATTTATGTAAAGGTAAGTATGTTGATTGGCATATCATTCTAAAGATAATAGCAGACACAAATGAAATAAGAGGAAACACAAGGACCATGACAGTACTGTGTGAAGGTCTTAAGTACCTTATTGTTTTTAGGTACAACTTTTGGTACTGATGGTTTTTTTTTTTGAGTTCTGCATTACTGAGTTGGTACCCAAAGTTTTTATATTTCTAAACGTTACTTTTCCAACAAAACATTTAGTGTTACACAAAAATGTTTGTATGTCAGTAACAAAAGCAACGCAGCACATAACAGAGCACTTTTCAGACAAAAAAACATAATGAAGGCTGCTGGGTAAGTGTGACAGTCAAAGTCTCCAGAAGAGCTGTGGCAGATTCTCAGAGAAACTCAGCAATCTTTAAAAGCTAATTTCCTTAAAAACTGCACACGTTGTACCTGGGAACACTGTTTAAGAAAAAGCCATGCCAAATATTGACTTTCTTTAGTTTATTACTGTTTTCTGCCCTTGATAGTGTTTCCTTTTATGTAGAAACATCTTCATTATTTTTGAAGGCATCTTTGCTTTATAGCAAGACTTTGCATGTGCCTGAGACTTCTGCATCGTACTGTTCAGTAATTAGCTGGTAAGTTTTACTGAGCGTCTTGGAGAATCTGAGTTAGTTCTTCTGGAGACTTTGTCACACTTGCTTCTTTTTTTCTATAATTGCAGTAAAATCTAATAAAAGCGTGATCAGTCAGCTTTGTATTGATTTGTCTTGTATTGATTGATTTTCACTCTAAGTGGGCTCTAACAATGCCAGCATAATGATTAAATGCTCCATGGAATACTACATATACAAAAACAGAATTTTGTACCTATATAAAAATATGATTCTACTGCAGTTAGACTGCAGTTAGTGAAGTTCACAGTTGTCTGACTGATAAGATTAGCACTTTAATTTTATTTGTTCATCTTCAGTAAAGGAGAAGGGGCATGTATTCAATAAGTCTTAAGTGTTTTTTAATTGCATAAGAGAGTGTGTGTCATGCATCAACCACCTCCTCATGACTCAAACAGGAAATGGAAAGCTTTATGAAGGCCAGCCAGAACTCTTAACAATCTTCATATGGATTGTAGCTCTCTGAGTGTCAGCCCTCATCATTTCTCTCACTTTCTCTCCCCGTTTACTTCCCTCTGGTATTGTGTTATAAGGTGGGTTTTGATGTCACCTGCATTCTTCAAACCCAGTTTACAGGCTTTACCATTTGTAGATGGTTTGTGCTTCTCCTGGACATGGCAAGTTTTCTTAGTGTGCAGTGGAACATAAAAACATGTTCAGACTGTTCCAGTGCTCCAGAAGAATTATATTGGGCAGAGCGGTGAAAGTTAGCACCTCTTACTCTTTCCATTTTTGAAAAATGTCTTTACAGCACATATGCTCTGTCCGTTTGTGAGTAACATCATTAACTGTGGAGAGTTGCCTCACCGCTCCAGGGTCGAGGGTTTGATCCTGAACTTAGTTCACTGTCTGTGTGGAATTTTGCACGTTCTCCTCACGTCTGCACACGCTTCCTTCCTTATTCCTTGCTATTACTATTTCTCCATGTACACCAAAAGATATGTGGCATGCAGGTGTTTCTCAGAATCAATGATTTAGAATGTGCTATATGTTTTATAATTATAAAGAAATTATTATGTGAATTAAGGAATCATTATTTAGCAATCCAAAAAAGAAATTAAAATATTATCTGGAAAAATAAATCATCATCATCATCATCCTCCTCCTCATCATCATCTAATACAATAAATAATACATAAGTTACAATCAAATATGTGTCTGCCGGTTTGTTTCAGGAACTGCCCTATTACCCGAAGCAAAAAGAAGCCGTAAATTCAACCCAGAAACCACAAGGCAGCACTGAAACATGCAAAAACATCTTAAATTAAGTGACCACATTTTGAATATTAATTGGGAACTATACCAATATTAGTAATATTTCCGATTTGTTAAGGAGAAGTGGTGGAGTAAAAGAGGAAGCCAGCGCAGACAGTGATGCCTCAGTCATCTCTATAGCATCTTCCTGAGGAGGAAATAGGGCAACCCACAGACCATACTGCATGTTCAAATCAGCAGCACAAATACCCACTAATAAAATTCTCAGCAGCTTTAGGGATAGTTTAAAAAAATGTAAATGCATTTCTGACTGATTTCCATGTTGGGAAATTATTAATTAAAGCATTTCTAGAAATGCACAGTGAAGGACAAAGCATAGTGATAAAGGCTACACTGTAAAGGAAATGACAGGGTTCAAGTCTCCCAGAATGCACTGGTACATAATGTGAGCTGAGGCCAAGCCTGTTCTTTACCACCCTTTCTCTGAAATGAGTGGCAGAATTTCCAAACATGTGATTTTTAGCATTGGTGTGAAAGAGGTTTTGACATCATGTGCATGATGTCACTGTTTTTCACATCGCACTGTCAGTATGCAGTGTATTTCTTGAGTCACTGACAGGTTTAAAATATGAATAAGGGATTTAGTGCGGGAGCAGGTGTAAGGAATCCTCGTTAAAAAAATACAGTACTGTGAAAAAGTATTTGCTCCCTTCCCTTGTCACTTTTAAATTATCATTCAATTAATTGTAATACAAGATAAAGACAACTAGAGAAGACACAAAGAGCAGCTTTTAAACTATCATTCCATTTACTGAAGATAAACATTTATTCAAAACTTATATCACACAAAAAGTTATTGCCCCCCCTTAACCCTAGTAAATGCTTGTACCAACCTTGGCAGTAACTACTGCAATCACATGTTTGCGATATCTTGCAAAGAGTCTTTTACGTCACCGTGGAGGAATTTTGGCCCGCTCTTTTTTGCAGAATTGTTTTAGGTCAGCTACACTGGATGATTTTTCAAGCATGAGCTGCCTGTTCAAGGTCTTGCCACAGCATCTCAATGGGATTCAAGCCAGGACTTTGTCTCGGCCGCTCCAAAACATTAATTTTGTTTCGTTTGAGCCATTCAGTGGTGGACTTGCTTGTATACTTTGGATCACTGTCCTGCTGTATAACCCAACTGCACTTGAACCACAGATGGGTGGATATTTTCCTTCAGGATTTTCTGATAGAGAACAGAATTCATGATTTCCATCAGTTATGACAAGTTGTCAAGGTCCTGCAGAAGAAAAGCAGCCCCAGACCATCACACTACCACCACCATGTTTGATTTTAGGTAGGATATTCTTATGGTGGAATGAGGTGTTAGCTTTTTGCCAGATGTACCGGGATCAACTTGAGTCATCAGTCCACAGAATATTATCCCAAAAGTCTTGTGGGTCATCTAGATGCTTTTTGGCAAATGCGAGATGAGCTGAGTTGAAATTTAAGGAAGGTTCACCACTGTTCCCAGTTGTCTCCATTTGTGGATAAAGGTTCTCACTGTGGTTCAGTGGAGTCCCAGAGCCTTATCAACGGCTCAATAACCCTTTCTAGACTGGTAGATTTCAATGACCTCACAGAAGATTTGACTTCTGTGTTTGAATCTCTTTACAACGTGGCATCATGTGCGGCTTTTGGAGACCTTCTATCCTGCTTCACATTGCCAGACAGGTTCTATTTAAGTGCTGTTTAGATTCAACAGATCTGGCAGTAATCATGTCTGTCTGTGGCTAATGAAACTGAACCCAATAGTCAATTGAATTTGGTTAAATGGTTGATTTGCTTTACTGAAATGGTTTATATTTTCACATAGGGCCAAGTAGGACTGAACAGCGTTTTTCATTCAGTAAATGAAATCAACATTTAAAAACAGCAGTTTGTGTTTTCTGGGGTTATCTTTCAACATTCAAACAAACATTCAAGTTTGAGAAATATGCAAAAAGAGAAGAAATTGGGAAGGGGAGAAATGATTTTTATCAGAACTGCGTACACTCATGGGCTTTGCTGTTTAAAAAAATTAAACATGAAGTATAACTTGTACAATTACTGAGAAACTGCGCGCCACAGAATGCCTGTTTATTCTACTTACTAATTTGCTTACTAGAGTCTCTGGGACAAGTGATGCCATGTGTAAGAGTGCATTACTGTAAACACTGTGGTTTTTACAGTAACAAATGTGAATGGTGGTTTGAAAAAAATAGAAAGATGATTCACTTTATGTCTCATTGCTGGCTGTTGTGAGCATGTTGCACAACTGTGAGCTCTGGGAAAGCCTGAAAGTTACATAAGACTTTCATAAAAAGTTCCTAAGATGTACTGGGGCCCAAAATGAAAGTGTTTGTAATTACTGGAACCTGGGCTTTAAAATTTCATCAGATATTTTCAGCAACCAAAAAGGAAAGAGGAAGGCGGACAGCAAAGACAGAAGATTATTATGTGGTTTCCAATCTACAAAGGCAAATAATCCTATCTGGCATTCTAATGTGATTTTACTACCTGCTCCACAATTGAAGTGCGATTTGCCCATGCGAGCGCTTATCAGATGAACCTCCAAACGGAGTGAAACACGCTACGCAGGCCTTTGCATGCGAATGATCTGTTTGTCTAATCTGATCTAATGTAGCGTAATGTGGATTTGACTATGGGCTAACTGAGGGATCATGGATGTGATATTATAGCAGAGGTGGAAGATTATGCGCGTGAAAGACCGATTATTCCGAGTGAAACGGTACGGCATTTGGCTATCTGTCTACACAAAGACAAACTTTTTAAAGGCTATTATAAACACAGAGCACAAAACAGAAGAAGAAGAGGCAAGAGACATTTTGAAGGTAGAGGAAAGCAGAGTTTCAAAGAACATGCAAACTAGCAGACAATCTGTTTTTTTTTATTTTAGGTCTACATTGGTGATACATTATTGAGGGTTATAAGTGAATGGAGAAGAAAAGCAACAAATGCAATATTCCTGCATACTTCATGTAATCGCAGGTTTTTTTTAAGGCAAACGGTATTCAGAGTTAAGTCAGAAAGGTATGGTTAAAAGTTGTTTCAATATTTACAGTGTGAAAGCATGGTGTATTCAGAGTCTGGTTCCACAGCTGCTTATTCTGATTTTCTGGGCTTCCCATTCAACAAATCACCTGCATGTTTTTTGATAAGCTTATAGAGGTTTCAGATTTTGCGTTTGTCAATAGCATCTGAAATAAAAACTGTGAAAGGATATTATTTCTAAATGAATAGAGTCATATTTATCTATATAGAAATGGCTTCAAATTGTACATCTGTGAGTGCATTTACAGACAAAATCAGTGTGGCATATAGTATATGGCCAAACGTTTGTTGACACCTGACAACCTGCTCGTTGAACTTCAAATTCCAGTTATAATAGCCTCCACTCTTCTGGGAAGGCTCTCCACTAGATTTTAAAGTGAGGCTGTGGGGATTGTGATCATGTGATCATTCATACACAAGAGGAGCATTTGTGAGGTCAGGCGCTGATGTCAGGTGAGGAGGCCTGGGGCACACTGGTGTTCCAGTTCATCCCAGAGATGTTTAGTGGGGTTGAGGTCAGGACTCTGAAAATTCAAGTTCCAGTGAAGAAAAACTGCATACAAAGACTTATAATATACCCTTGTGTTCTACCACCACATACTTTAGGCCATATAGGGTACTGTGGTTATATTAAACTGTAAGAACTGCATGTAACTAAGACAACTAAACTTTGCTTTAGGCAAGCTCCATCCCATGTATAGAACTTTCACACAGTTTCTAAAGAGCACTTAAGCCTAGAGTCACATCTGAGTTCTGAATATGAATGTGCTGGACTTAATTCTTTCTGTATATGCACAGGCAATTGAAACTGTGAACACCTCCCTGTGTGACTAGATAAATCAGCACTATTTTCTATTGTTCTTTATTTTCTATATTCTCTGAAAAGGATTCTGTGCATGGATGTGTGTGTGTGTGTGTGTAAGAGCTGAAGATCAAACTCACAATGTAGCATGGCTCGCAGTAAGCCTTCTTATCCACAGCGTAGAAGGGTTTTCCTCTCAGCTTGCAGTTGCAGGTCATGCACACGAAGCAGTCCACATGGAAGACCTGATCCATGGCAGTGCAGCCAGTGCCTTCACCAACCACGTTCTCCCCACAGCTTGCACAGCGACCTGGAACATACACACACACACATCAAACTCTCTCTCAAAAAAAAAACCAATGACGGATACATAAAAACACGCAAGTTCGTGAGCGTAGACGTCTAAGACATGCCTCCAAACATTTTCCCCCTCAAAACAGCTGTAGAGTTTTACTGACTGCTACTGATTAACAGATGCTTTGGCAGATGCTACTTAGCATTTAGTAAAGAACATCACTCAGAAGCACTCATGGATAAAATTCACATTATTGCACATTTTCTCCACCTATCATCCCACAAGACAGAAGGAAGACATGCATCAAAGCTGTTCTCCGTACTGGCACCCAGGTGGTAGAATGACCTTTCTCTGACTGTCAGCACAGCTGAGTCATGCTCTATATTTTAGCATAGACTGAAAATCCATCTGGTCACCAGCACTTAAATGAGCACTAAAAAAAAAGTGGACTTATACTGTTACTAACTATATTAGCGTGTGGTGAAGCATCCTATATTTGTCAGATTCTACCCATCACTGATTAAAAACAAACAAACAAACAAAAACAGCTTTTTTTGGCTGGTGCCATCACTAGGGTTAGTGTCACCCCCCATGGGCCTCCTCCAGTACCAGATCTTACACAATCCTCAATGTTTTTATGTACTAATATCACTCATAAATTATAATTTCCATATATTACTGCATGTAATTGCAATATTAGGGACAAACAACTAGCAAAACTAAAACCTTTCAAATACAATATCATACTCACAGCCTAAATGTACTTACATTTACATAGCTTCATCTGGTTAAAGTGAACAATGAGGTATAGTTTAATATTAAACTTTACCATTACATGAAATCCATTAATGGATTGGTTTTGCATAATCAGTGATGACCCAAATAATGTAGACTTTGTAGAAGTTGTATTTTATAAATGCATTTTACTTTAAGTTTAACAGAAAATGAACAGTGATATACGAAAAGGTCAAGAAGGGACACAACTTCAGGGACAAATTCAAAATCATCGGCATCTACATTAGAGCGAGCTGCCTAAGTTCTAATGGCGGGGAAGGCGCATGCACTCTGGCATGACTCACTCAACTCGGGTTCAAAACACACCCTAAACACGACCGGAGAAGCTTGTAAGATGATGATATAATCACTAACCATTTTGTGATAAAACACATGAGAAATTCCAAATGGTGCATAACGGAGCATAACGGCTAACAGAGCGGAGGATGACTAAATTGTGTTACCTTCAGATAGAAGGAGCAGAGTGTGCAGATGAAAACACAGGATCTGAAGTGTCACTGTAATTGGGCAATAATGTCGGTTCTGACCCGAGCGCATTAGAAGGTTTAAAAAGTAAATTAAGTGTAAGCTGGGCTTACAAAAATGTTTTTTTGTTGTTCCAAATAACTACATCAGTGTTTGTATAATACATAACAGGTTTCTGCTGAAACACTGCACAAATTCTTAGACATAGACAGTCATTTTTGGTGTACCCCAAAGTCTGAACCCCCTGCACCTCTGCTGCAAACCCCCTATTATTTGCTTTGCTTTCACTGCAAAATATTACCAGGTGAATATGCTGTAAATAAAGTCAAATTTATCTAGTATTTATGTATTGCGAAATTACAATAAACCAAAGATATAAAGGTTAAACCAATTTCGGACTATTACTAGCATTTATTTCTACACAGAATGGCACAATTATCTGCCATTAGAATAAGAAAGTTTAAAGCTTACAATAAGTAAAATGTCTAAAAATGGCTTTAGTAAATACTAGAGAAATATGCCTATACTAATATTTTCCCAAGGGCGACACGGTGCACCGTCGCCTCACGGCAAGAAGGTCCCGGGTTCGATCCCCAGGTGGGGTGGTCTGGGTCCTTTCTGCGTGGAGTCTGCATGTCCTCCCCGTGTCCGCATGGGTTTACTCCGGGTACTCCGGTTTCC
>JAOVYV010000016.1:17987434-18002555 GCA_025674545.1 Hassar affinis | reverse complement strand
CTTTTTTTGTTAAGTACATAACTCCACGTGTTCATTCATAGTTTTGATGCCTTCGGTGAGAATCTACAATGTAAATAGTCATGAAAATAAAGAAAGTGCATTGAATGAGAAGGTGTGTCCAAACTTTGGGCCTTTACTGTACATTGTACTTTTGCACATAAAACTTTATCACATTACATTTATGACATTACATTATTTAACATAAACAGTGTGTGATGAGTGCAAGCCAGAATTCTACTGTGCAAACATACAACAGTGTGAGACAGAACAAAAAGAATTACACAGAACAACAGATACACAGAACAAGGACCGTACACTTGTGCACTCCCCGGGCTGTAACAGTAATAGTAATGCAGCAAAAACGTGTTCCATAAAATGAGTTCCATCAAATGACCAGTGCAATTTGTAAGGTGCAGGTGTACAAAGTTTTTGATTCATACTGGGTTAGATATTAACTAGCCCATGTGAATGTTGGGAGGCAGCAGGGTGTTGGGTAATCTAACTGCCTCAGGGGAGAAACTGTTGCAGAGTCAGGTGGTGGTGGTGCGGATGCTTGTGCACCTTCTACCAGATGGCAGGTGGGTGAAGAGTCAAGGAGATGGGTTGGAAGCTGCAATGCTGGTGGCTTTGCGGATGCAGAGGTTTTTATATGTCATGTTGATGGTGGGAAGAAAGACCCCGATGAGCTTTTCAACTGTTTTCACAATCCTCTGTACGGTCTTAAGTTGGAGGCGGTTAGATGCAGCTCCTGTACTACACGGTGAGACAGCTTTTCAGGATACTCTCCATTACATCTCTGTAGAAGGTAGTTAAAAGGTTGGTTCTCTTCAGGCTATGCAGGAAGTGTGGGCACCGCTGGACCTTCTTGGCTAGGTAGGTGGTGCCAAGAGTCCAGGAGAGTTCCTCAGTCATGTGCACACCAAGAAACTGGGAGCTTCTGACTCTTATTACAGTCATTCCATTGATGTGGTGAGTGATCTACCCAAGTCCTTGTGCTGTGTTTAATGTCTTTATTCTTGTCAAAATTAAGAGATACATTGCTGTCACTGCATCATTGTGGGAGTTGCTCCACCTTCTCCCTGCATGCTGACTCATTGTTGTTGCTGATGAGGCCAACAACTGTAGTATCATCAGCAAACTTGATTATATGATTAAAACTGAAAAAGGCTGCAAAAGTTTGCAACACACTCATGAGTCAACAGAGTAAACAACAGTGGACTGAGCATGCAGCCCTGGGGAGTGCGTGTGTTCATTGTGGTGGTGCTGAAGGTGGTGTTGTGGTGTTCAGCCAATGTTTTTGTAAATAGGCAGAGTACACAGACCTGACTGGATTTTAATGTTTCACAGGGTATATATCAGTAGCCACTCCAGAGACCCAACTGTATGTGCACAAAACCTGAAATAGTGAGTGTTCTCGATGTCTACTTCAGACAAACAAAGTATTTAGTCATTAGGACTTGGGGTGGTCTTTCCTGCTGGCATGTGATTCTGTGCTTTGAACTGTGCCTAAAAATCGTTCAGGGCAGGTGTAGGTTTGTAGTCTGTGATGGATTGAAAGTCTTGCCACATGTGCTTGGTGATCATAAAGTGATTGTGGATTCCTTCTGCAAAGTTGCGCTTCACCTATCTGATATGCTGCACAGATTGGCCCTTGCTGTGCAGAAACCTGCCTTGTCATCAAATCTAAAGGTAGGGTCTTGGATTTTCCGCAGCAACTGCACTTCAGCAGTATGCACCGGTTAAAGTTTGCATGTGCGGTGATGGTCTTGAAGGAAGTCACATCATCTATGCACTTGCTGATGTAGCCAGTCAGTGATGATGTATAGTCCTCCAAAACGGTGTTGTGGTTGTATGTAGCAGCCTCTCTGAAAGGAATCCAGTCAAAACAGTGCTGAAGTGCTGAGATGGCACCTTCAGACCGGGCTCTCAACTGTGTCAGAACCAGTTTGGTGGTCTGTATGCTGGGATTATCATAACAGAGATGTATGACCTTATAATAAGTGGAGAATCTCAAAAAGTACCATTCTTTACATTTAGTATCTGATCAATACTTGTAGGAACAAAAATCTGATAGTAAAAGCTCGTGTTCTCTAAAGAGACAGTGACTGATAATTGGCATGGCATTTGCATCTTCAGGCAGTGCAGATGCTGTTTGAATAAATAAATTTATAAATACAGAAATGAACAGATTATCAGATCATTCTTGCTTGAAGCCATATTATGCTGGTTCCTGTAATGTGTATAGTGTCTTTTGGCAGTTGGATTGGACTCTTGTTAGTAAAAAAAAACACCTTTTTTTCTGATCTCCCACCACAGCGCCCAGAGCTTAGCCTGGGATGATGTTCAGCAGTCCTAGGCTAAGCTATAGAGGACGCAATGGGAGATCAGAAAGGCCCGCGTGTCATGAATAGAAGCAGTCCCATTTGTGCTGACTGGAGAGCCTGAACACTGTGCTCTAATTGATGAAGGGAAGCAGCAGGAACACTTACTTAATGTCACACATTATCACTTGGTCTTTATTGAGTTATTATGCACAAGTGGCTGCTTTGTGTGCGCTGCATTCTAATCAGCAATTACCATTATTTTGAGAGCACCATAAAAGGTTTAATTTGTAATTGGGAACATAACTATTATTAAGGACTTGATTCAAAATGCTGTGGAGAGTTTGGCAGGATATTACAGATCATGGACCGAACTTTCTGCAGATTCAAGCAGACATTTCAGACAATTTGACCCAGCATTCTGACCTAAAACCTATGTCATGACAGTTGCAGCATGCAGTGGCAGCATGCATTTCATACAAAATCCATAGTTGGTTAGAGAAATTAGTACAATGTCTCATTATTGATCTAGAACCAAATATATAAATTGAGTTTCCATTTTGCTTAACACCTACAGTCTGACATGGCACCTGCACACAAAAACAATGAAGCTAACATACCACTCAAGACAGTGGGAGTGTCATAATGACGAGTGAAAAATTCCTAAAACTTATCCCTATGGGGTAACACACACCATGTAGCCACCATCATCACTCACCACACCCTCAATACTGTCCACAACAACTTGCTAAATAAACACCATTCTTAATTTGCTGTAACAGACAGCATGGCTGATTCATTGCATCATATAGCTGCAAACAGCAGTACACTGATTTTCCTCCTAGAAGCGTACAGCAGCTGAAAAAACTGACAAGTGTGGATTTGAGTGGAATTCCTCAGGGACAACAGAAGGAAGTTTGAAGAATCAGCCATGAAGGAGATTAAACTATTGCAAAGGGGTGAAAAGTGTGGAAAGGTGATGAATTCAAACAGCTATTCTCAGCAGGAAGATCTTCTAAAACAGTCACTGAGAAGTGCTTAGCAGAATTGCTAGCATACTGCCAGAGAGAAAAAAAGGTCAAAGCCTTTGGTTAAATAGTGTATACAGTCATGGGAAAAAGAAAGTAGACCATCCCATATAAACCTAATATCTTTTTACTTTAATTATTTCATCAGGGTAATTAAATACAATTTAATGGTGTGGTCTTCATCAACCTCTATAAACAAATAAATAACCTCAGGTGACAACAACAACAAAACAGATTAAGATTTTTTTCACTAAAAAGTAAGCCAACATTCAGAACCCATGTGGGAAAAATAAGTACACCTTTCCTACTTTTGGAATAATTAAGTTATTAGCACCTATGTGTTACTAATGAAATACACAAACCTAGTTGATCATCAAGAAGTGTGAACACCTTTGTAAAAGCAGAAATTTGGCAGTTTGCTGTTCTGGAGCAAGTCTACTGACTCAGGTCCGTGTCTACACCACACCAAGAAGAAAGGACATCAGCTATGACCTCAGAGAAGTAATTATTGCTGGTCATCATTCTGGGAAGGGTTATAAGGCCATCTCCACACAGCTTGAAATTCACCATTCTACAGTAAGAAGGACTGTTTATAAATGTTTTGCCTTTAAGACTGTTGCCAATCTTCCCAGGAGTGGGTCATCCCAGCAAATTCAGACCAAGGTCAGACCATCTAATGCTCAAAGATGTAAACAACACAATCAGAAAAAGACAAGAATGGATTTCATGGAAGGGTGTCTATGGGAAAAAAGTCCTTAAAGAACAGTATGGAGTAAGTATGGACTAAGGTTGGCAAAACTGGATCAGAACAACCTCTGATGAGACCAAGTTGGAAATGTTAGGTCATCATGCACAGTACTCCAACTTTATATTCTTGATAAGATAAATATGAGGGCATCTCTACAGCAGCTTAAGCTGGGCTGAAATTGGGTCTTTGTAGCAAGACTGGCCTTATTTCCATTATCCCCAAACTGAAATATCCACTATCTGCAGAACTTTATAGCCTTCTGTCTTACCAAGTGCAGGGCAGTGTTTTCAACCATCTTATGTCCATGACCCCAAACTAGAGTTTTATAGACCACATGCATCCTTCTGTCTGTCTGTCTATTCATCCATCCATCCTAAATTTTATATTTAAAATGTATAATTCCTAAATTATACAAAGAACAAAGAGTTTCATTGGATGAAACCATAATCCCACACTCACCTCCTCCCCTTGGCCAACAAAATACAAAGCCCTATACCAAACCAAAGCAGTGCATTTTCAGTAAAAGCAAGGAAGAAGCCAGAGAGAGTGATTTTGATGTTGTCAGTTTTTGTCTTTAAATCCGAAATCTGGAATAAAAGAGGCTTCTTAAAGAACCACAGTGAATTTGCCTAAATTTTAACTTCTAGATCTCAGTTGTACTTGTTGTCCTGTGCTTGTCTGTATGCTCATGCATCCAAAATGTCATACGCCAAAGTGTCATGGATTCATAGGCCATACCAATAAATGTTACAGTTGTACAAAAAGCCAATTATCCCAAGCACAACAGTAAAGAGTGGGTCAAAATTTCTCAAAAGTGAAATGTGAGAGTCTGATAAAATCCTCCAGAAAATGCTAACATTAAGTTATTGTTCCCAAAGGTGGTTATGCATGTTACTGAATCAGAGGGTGGACTTATTTTTATTTTTAGTTTCTGTATGTTGATTAACTTTTTGGGGAAAAAAATAACTACATATAGGAATCTGTTGTGTTCAGGGTTTTTTGTTGGCACCTAGAGTTGTGTAGAGAAGGAGTTGAGGACCACACAATTGTGATTTAGGCCTTGATACATTAAACAGTTGAAGTAGGATGTACTTTAATGTACATTACTAGATATCCAGGTAACAAGAGCACTGGCCACACATATATGCCATATACATTACGCAGAACACACATTCCTAAACACTCCATAAAAGTGGAAGCATGGAAGTATAAAATTGGCATGTCCTTATTGAACAACATTAGCTAAGCTAGCCAGCGATCAGTGAGTATCTGAGAAGTCTAATATCTTTTGTACGCTTTTGTGGACACAAGATTCAGGATTTCGGAAGATTTTTCATGAAGCAAGTTCCTCTCTTAAAATTTGTTTTTGTCTGAGATTTTGTCTGAGGCAGTTAGTGGTGAGTAAATGAGATCTTTTATTATGGGAAAATTTCTGTGGTTGGCCATCTGCCATGTCAAACAAATTGCCTCTTTCTGTGAAAGCAGGTGGTTCTTGGTCTTGTAGGTATACTGATGCAATATATCAGACTCTCTAGAAAAAGCTAGAAGTCTGGCTTGCAAGACAAGCTATGCAAATTACAGTATTGCATTAATGTTGCCATCTGCATAGTAAGCTATGAAAATGTTACTTCTCCAGCAACAATGGCATTGATTAACAGGGTTCAGGTTAAATTTGGGTATGAACAAAACTCCAAAGAGGTAGGTCACTAGCACCAGGACAGCAGTCATGAATCAGATGAGCTGTATCCCAACTCAGGGGCTGCATCCTTCACTTCATTTCGCTTCAAGACTGTGACTAGACTGTCTGATTTTAAAGATGTCTTCACATGCGGCTGAGAAATGGCGCCTTCTTTTCCATGGCGACCAAGTGTCCAAGGGGGTGTATATTCTTTGTCAGCTAACATATCCCGAGGTTCATTGCACGCCGGTGAGGACTCAAGAATATAGCAGCATCAGCAAAGTAGCAAACATGAGTAAATGTGAAAATGTTTTTATACATGTTATATTACACCACCATTTTAAATATGACTAAAACTGACACTAGCCAATAATAACTAATAGTTGTTAACTGTCTAATGTTATCAGAGTTTCTGGCTCCATCTTTAAAGAACTTAAGCATCCACGCTAGGTGACCTTTCATGGCAAAATGTCTGCTAATACTAAGCTTGACTTCAGTAACTGTAATACTTAGCTTTCTTCTACATTCTACTTTCTACAAGAAACAATGGGTCAAGAATCGACACTTCTGGTGAAAGCATATATATATACATGTTCACTGAAATAAAACCAATTACATAAAAAGAGTGCAAAAATATTCAATTCTAACACTTCTAGAAAGAATAGTGTACACTTAGTCAGTTAAAGGTCAGAGTGGACTCTAATTTATTAACTGGCAACTAATGTCACTAGCATGTTTGCCAACACTAAGATCAGTAGTGAGCTAGCTAACATTTGGCAAACTATCAGGTCATAAAAAGGGGTTAACTGCATTGTTAGTGAGATATATTCATTTACATGACGGCGCTGCTGAATTCTCAAACCTGAATGGTTAGTAGTTTGATATTCCACAATACCAGCTCTGACAGCTGAAATTCAAACCACATGTTTATATTAATGCACTTAATGCAATGCAGTATCATTTCTATGTGGTGTCTGCTTTGTTTAGCACACACTTCAGCTGACGAGTTGTACAGCGTTAGTGATTTATTAGTCCAAACATTCATTAGTGCATGAAAGCTTCCATAACAAAACCACTAGTAGTAAAGCTATGTCATTACGTAAGGTGGGATACAACGTAATCTTAAAGGTGCTTTATAACTCAGAAATGTCAAGAAGTGGTTGAAAAACTGTATTTTACCACTACAGCTTGACCCACATTATAAAAACCACAAAATATCGTTATTTTCTGACGATTTTATCACATGATCTAAGCGCAGCCATGTGACACAAAGACACGCCCCCAATTTGCATAACATCACATAAACTACTTACCCAAATACAGTAAATTACCTAAAGCATACACAACGTGACAAAACAAAATCATTTCTAGTTGTAATGGCTACAACAATCTAATTCACAGGGACATGCACCCAAGTCTAATAATAAAAATGTGCATTATTTAACAGTGAAGTGTTCTGTAAGGAGAGGCTTACTGTATTTAACATTTATGGAAGGAGTCTCCAGTGGCAGGGCTTTGTAACAGCCAGGACAGAGGACTTACCGTTATGGGACAGAATGAAAACTGAGAGTCTGGTGAGGAAATAATAGTTTAAGCG
The DNA here is from genome assembly GCA_025674545.1 of Hassar affinis. Classification (NCBI taxonomy): domain Eukaryota; kingdom Metazoa; phylum Chordata; class Actinopteri; order Siluriformes; family Doradidae; genus Hassar; species Hassar affinis. The sequence goes on along the minus strand of JAOVYV010000016.1, from coordinate 17,995,183 downwards.
ATAACAGGAACTTACATTTACGGTATTTGGCAGACACCCTTATCCAGAGTGACTTACACTTATCTAATTTATACAACTGAGCAGTTGAGGGTTAAGGGCCTTGCTCAGGGGCCCAACAGTGGCAGCTTGATGGTGCTGGGGCTTGAACCCCCAACCTTCTATTCAGTAACCCAACACCTTAACCACTTAGCCACCCCTACCCTAACTTGCCTCAAAAACATTCCTAACCATTAAATGTAAATAGTTCAAAAGCATGATGTGTCTTTCTTTAATAAATTTAAATTGAAACAGATTGAAAATCACCATGGAACAAGAGAGGGAATGCTGTTAGGAAAATAATCAATTTTGGACAACTGAAAGTGTTGCAGTGTTTCAGTAAGTAATTGTTATAAAGTATGACTGCTGACAGGAGGAAAGACCTTACACTGTGAGTACTGGAGGAGCTGCTTAAAGCCCTCACAGTCTCGTGCTGCAGATTTGAGGCATTGTCCGAGATGGATGACTTGATGGATGGCTACCATCCTCTTCTCACCCACATCCTCTATGGACTCCAGAGGACAGTCCAAGGCAGAGCTAGCTCTCTTAAACAGCTTTGGCATAAATATCTCCTAATTCAAAAGAAGGAGATTCTAAACTGGAATTTCAGTCTACTACCATCACATGACAGTATACAACATGACTAAACCATGGTAGATGAGGGTGAAGAAAAGCAGTAATGGCACCATGTTGCATTCAGCAGACATGTTAAGTTCAGCAGTGTAATGCAGAGCAACAGCCGAAAATATAGAAGAGGAATTTTGGGTGAGCCAGAATGAGGGGTGGCTGAGTGAAGATGAATGCTAGATAATAAAAAAAGGTCAGGAAGTGAAACAAGTGGCCTTAAAGGTCAAGTGATGATCTGTGGTCTCAGGTTTGAAATTTTGGTCACTGTAGATTTGGCATGGCAGTGAAGAAATTCACATCACATAACGGCTAAAACTTGTGAAAAGTTTCAACAAAAATAATTAACATATCTGAAGCAGTATTGAAAAAATGCACCATAGAATATAAATTAGAAGATGTGACAGCTGATACACAGCTGAATAAAAAAATAAAAAAATAAATAGGGAGCAATAGGTGGATAGGCAAATGAGAGTGATGCTGACAGGCTTTAGAAAAACTCCATATGGCAGCTGTTCAACTGAGACCAAATGCACATTTAGCACAAAAGACATGAAACAGTAAGAGTGATACATTTCCTAGCCACCTTCCTGAGGTGTTTTAATTATGGGCTCAGCTAACAGTAGCACAGATAACAACTCCTTCTGATAGACACGCTGACAATGCCTGAATGATATGTTTACCAAAACAATTCACTCCTTAACCCTTGTGCTGCATTTATGCCCAAACTTTACTATTCACTATCAATAGGCAACATGTTTGCTGAAGCTCCTGAGTGGTGCTAATGCTCGCTCTATGGCCTAGAGATTGTGAGCTCACATTGCGAAGATGGCACTGCCATCTGTGCCTAGGAATCCAAGAGAACGACGTTGGTTATGGGGCAGATAGCGCTTTGTATGTTGCCCGGTGAGGTAGGATGAGCAGCAGTTCAAAAAGATGTAGCTGGATGGCTTTACATGTCTCAGAGGAGGAATGGGTTAACCTTCACCCTCACTTCACCCTTAAACTACAGAGCGTCCCAAAAGTCATAGGGAATACATATGGAAAATGGGAGATTGTAGCTAAATGCACCGTTATTACAAAGTATTCATTAAAAAATGTACAAAATATTTACAAAAATATATAAATATAAAAAATACAAAATATAATATAATATACAATACAATATGAGTTCTTATGTATGGAGACTTTGGGGACACCCTGTATTTATTATTACCTGTTCTTGCATTATACCTTTTAAAACAGCCCAAATTAAAAAACCTCTTCTTTAAAAAAAATAATAAAAATAATATAAATAAATAAATAAATAAATAAATAAATAAATAAATAAATAAAGTGGTAACAACTAAGCCTATTAAAATGCCATTATTTTATATTTCATAAGTCATTACGCCTCACTTCAGTCATATAAATTTATATATATTTACTTTTATTGCATTTGGCAGACACCATTATCCAGAGAGACTTACATTTATCTCATTTATACAGCTGAGCAGTTGAGGGTTAAAAGCCTTACCTTGGTGGGATTTTTCAGATTCAGAAAACTTTAATGATCCCCAAGGGGCAATTGTGAACTCGCAACCTTCCATCAGTAGTCCAATGCCTTAACCACTGAGCTACCACTGTCCTCACTGAAGAATCACTAACAAGAACCTCAACTGGTAGGCTTTAAATCATATAACTGACATGCGTTACTGAAATTATACATACAGATTTTTTAAATCACTTATCCAATGCACACATTCAGTGAAAATTGTGTTTTAATATTAATGACTTGAAAGAAATCGCTCCAAAACAGGCCCATAAATTAAGACATGCATAAGATAAGAACTAATATGATTTGCTATTCCATCACAACAAAAGAAATGGCACCATGCAAAAGAAAGAATAGTGTGCGTCTACAGCAGCAGACCCGCTGCAATGGCTGAGCCATTACTGGTGCATTTATCGACATTAATCTGAAGAAAAATAGCATTAAAGTGACTTTTGTACACCTTTAGTTCAGTTTGGCTGGTTAAAAAAAACATTAACATACAATTTTAGGAAAAGATTGATAAATGACAAGCAGTGTTTGACAGAATGTGTAACACTGTAATGTGTAGTATTATTATAATTTTGTGTGATTTTTGTTTGATATTTATTTCCTTCTGCATTAAGTGTTCTGTAATGGTATTATTGGAATAATAAAAGAACTTGCATTGTGCACAGACACCTGGCATACTGAGGGGCACCAAACAACAATTTATTAGAAAATAATACAAAAAAAAGTTGTACCGGATGGTAAGCTGCATATATGCATTTATCATCACAGCATATCTCAGTACAGAAGAAGCACAGGGAGGGCTGTGAAGTGTTTTTTCTTGTTTTATTTGAAGTGTTTTGTCTGAAAAACCTTTTTATCTAAATTGGCAGTGCATGCCTGGGGTTTCTATAGGAACGGCGAGATTTTCATCGCCGGGTTTCCTGTCATCTCCCCACAGTGACATGCATGTGTGACAGTAACATAACAACCGGTAGACACTTAACTGATGACCAACCAAGCGACGAGACAGAAAGAAAACACAAGACCGCAAAGACAAGACAAGACAAACTAGAAGGACGGGATAAGAAAGACATAAAGTCGCAAAAAGTTACAATATAATCTATTTCATTTGAAGCACACAGTTTCGTATCAGGAAGCTTTGACATTTCTTCACTGCGCAGAAGCATGCTTTCTGCCATTTCTAATCCACGTTTTGCATAATGAATGACAACAATGATGGGCAACTAAAATCACCGGCAAAAATGTCCGACTTAGTGCTTTTAAACCACTTAGCACCTCCAAATTAGTCTATGTAATTGGAGCGTGCATTTAGTGTATCCTCTTAGCAGAACTTATACAAACTTAACAGCTGTTCGTTAAATCTCTTTGTTGCTGGCTGCAGGCAACTGAACTCAATATTATGACATATTTCCAGAAGCAGACTGAGGACTGACCCTGTTTTTGGGAAATGAATGTGTGACACACATCTTTAAGGCATGACAGCATTCAATCTGCATCCACACAAGAACACCCCCCCAAAAAAAAAAAAACCCTGAGCGAAGCCTGAGCGATTTTACAGCTCAGAGATGAGGACTGAGATGGAAACATCAGAAAGTAAGCACGTGGTGAGATAAAGTCATACTTTCTTTGTACCCTTTTCATAAACCACCTACATATTGTTTGGAAATTAAAAGTAAGGTTCTGTGGCTTTTTGTAGCGTTTTTGTAGAGTGGTAAACTCCAGAATTATTGATTTAGTTTAGATAGAAACGACTGCATAAAATATATACGAACATTCCACTCAAACAAAGGGAGAAACGATTTAATTTTTCTTATTATGATCATCATTTAAGAGATACAAAAGGTAACCTTCAGAATTGCATATTCTGCTGTTACTGGAATTGTTAGATTTTAAGATCATGTGAGGAACAAGCAGCATCTGAACTTCCTCACCCAAAACTGGAGTTCTGTGGTTTTGGTCTCATCTTTTTTTGGCCAAGAACTTCATCGGCACGTATTGTTAAAAGTAAAAGAAGGACTACGTACAATTAAAGCTCCCAAACCCTCTTAGGGTTGGTAAGAGTTTGGTCGTTTAACAAGATGAACAACACATTACATTTACATTTTTGGCATTTGGCAGATGTACTTATCCAGAATGGCTTACATTTATCGCCTTTATACAACTGCACAGTTGAGGGTTAAGGGTCAAGCCCAACAGAGGCAGCCTGGTGGTGCTGGGGCTTGAACCCCCAACCTTCTATTCAGTAACCCAACACCTTAACCACTAAAACATACATCTCAATCAACACTCAATGAAATGGCTGTGGAACACCAGATCAGTATCAAAAACATTTTTCTAATGATATGAAAGGGGAAATGCACATGCACAAATCTAAGGCTATTAAGGGGTTTGAAGTATACAGAAATGACTATGTGTGTTCTTTAATGTTTGTTACATTACAGGAAAAGGTTCAGTACTCTCAGTTTCCCCAAAGCACATCTGACATTTGAAATTTTGAAATATATTTGCCGTCAATCCTAGAGTTGTCTGCAAACTAATGAAAACATGCTTTGCTAGTGGAAACATGATGCGACAATAACTAACCTTCGAATTCCTCAGTACTTCAAAAGCAGGCCTTAGAGAACATCCTTAATGCTGCTCTATATGACAAGAGAAGCACGCTCAGGAGCCACATTAACCACAACGCTCAAAAGACACACAAAAAGAAACTTACGAATGGAACATACGCAGCTCAGATTTCAGATCGGTGCTCAGAAAAACACTGTGTGGGCAAATCAGTGACGTTTGGCTTCTGTGCCATGCACATGTACTTGCCACTTTCTCGTGTCCTTTACGAGAACTCTGCTGTTCCCCTACGATCTCCGGGTATGAGAGAAATGAGAGATAGAGGGAGATCAAAGCTTGGCCTATCACACATATGTAACTGCTTCTTTGTGACCAAAATCAAAAAAAGATAGATAGATAGACAGAAAGATAGAGCATCTTTCCCACATCGATTTCATTCACCTAGTTATTCATCAGGAAACCAAGTTTTATCACCATCTATGAGTGTCTGGGTAAAAGTGAGACTTTCCTTCTTTTTTATAGTCATCATGATAATTACTACGATGGCTCGACGCCCTGTCTAGGGTTGTTCCTGCCTTGCGCCCTAAGTTGCCGGCTCTCCTGTGACCCCGATTAGAAATAAGCAGTAAGATAATGGATGGACAGATCATTATAATTAGCAGTATAGTCTGAAAAAGATATTGGTATTTTTTTTTCATTAAATGATATAAATTATTCCTGACAGCAAAAATATTGCTTTTAATAGCTTAGTTAAAAATAAACTATCACTTCATACAGCACAATAAAGACACAATCTTAAATACAAGAGCAAATAATTGAAAGGCACACGCATACAGAGAGTATAGTAAGACTGGCCCAAAGTTTTACTACACTGCCCCACCCGCCTGGGCTGTTACTGAAGGTACAATGAGACCCCTGGACTGTATGAGCAGGGTGGTGGTGTTGGATGTTTTTTTGTCAGGCAGATATGGTTCATTCTCTAAAAATGTGAAAAATGATTGATGGAAGCATCTGCAAGCTGAGCCAAGCCAAATTAACATTCTTCGACAAACACTGGGAACATTCGAAGAACATTACAATAAAGGGTCATGGTGGATCCTGGGAACACTGGGTATAAGCTGGGAATACATCACCGGATGGGACACTATTCCTTTGCAGGGCACCATGCATGAACACACACACGTATGCCTAGGCATAATTCACAGATTCCACTCAACCTACCTACTGTTTTTAGTGATGGGCAGAAACCAGAGAAAAAGCAGGAAACTCGCATGGGGAGTCTTCCTCAGGATTCAGAACTCAGACTCAGGATTGAACTGGTGACCCTGAACCCGAGATCGCAACACTACTTGCTGTAACCCTGCACAACATACAACTCCTGTCCAACTGCATGAACTACATTCAACATACAATGAAGTACCAGAAAAAAACTGGTATAGCTGTTAATACTGGGTAGCTCCCCCACGGTATCTTGGAGGGAACGGTGCACAGTCCTCATGCTGATGTTTGTTGAGGCCCCAGCATTGAATTCCGATGTTACTTGAGGCAGTGTTATACGCATCTCGCGTGAACGATTCTTGCCACCCAACACTGGTCACATTCACCCAGAAGCATGTGAGATGGGGAGAAGTGGGCGTGGCTTCCATTGTCAGTTAACATTTAACACTGATAAATTGAGGAGCTACAATACATGCATGAACTTTGGCAGGTCTAGTAATATAATATAATCAGAGTAAATGTCACTAAATATCATGGCAGTGTAAAATTGTGTGTAGATGATTAAATCATTGTAGCGCCCAAGTTAAGTTGGAATACCTAATTAACATAACTACCTGACATTTCATTATGTTAAAGCAGCGAAAGCCTGCGCTTCAAAGATGAAAGACAGCACTTTTAAGGAAAAGTTAGGTCTGCAGAGAAATGCTCTAAAATAATAACCATAGGAATTCATACGTTATGTACTATCGCTTATGAATAACCTTCAAACCATTGGTACTAGTGATGTACTTCCATAAACGTCTGCATTAAAAGCTCGGTTCAGTCTCTAAACTAAAGCTTCATCCGAGTTGAATGAAGCATGCAAGCTGTAGCATTTAGCAATAAAAGAAAGCAAAGACGCAACACAAAGAACACCACAGTAATTGCATGAACAATTGAAACTATTCATTTGCTTAGAAAAGGTAGTGCAGAAAACTATATTAAAAATAAGCAGGTTTGTGTTGCAGATGATGCTAAATTTGCATATTACCTGCTAAGATTAAGTACTGTATATTCATTCTTAAATGAAATAGCTGAACGTAAAGTGTCTTTCTAAACTAGCTAACAGTGGCATCTAGGTAGTCCTGGGATTCAAACGCGCAGCTTTAAGGCATGGTTCTGTTTGACACGTGAATACATGTGCACATGCAAACACAGCAGCTGCATAAGCAGTGTTGTTCACATTCCATGTGCACGTCTGGAGGACTGAAAACAGTTCTGAAACACATTTTCAATGTCCATTTTTAAAATGTTTAGCGATAACATTCGATGACCTTACATTCAAAATGATTCATTGATATACAGTGCCTTGAGAAAGTAAAGTACATGCCACACAAGTGGTGTTTTTTTTTAACCTGTTTTGTTACAACCTGGAATTAAAATGAGTTTTGGAGGATTTTTACAGTTTGATTTACGCAACATGCCTACCACTTTAAAGGTGCAAAATATATTTTTTATTGTGACATATAAAAAACAACAGAAGTCTTGAGTGTGCATTCATATTCACCCACAAAGACAATACATTCTATAGCCACCTTTCGCTGCAATTACAGCTGCAAGTCTCTTGGGTCATGCCTCTATGAGGTTCGCACCTGTCATTTTAGACCACAATAATTTATTAGTATGGTGTAGGGCCTCCTTTTGCGGCCAATACAGCGTCAATCTGTCTTGGGAATGACATCTACAAGTCCTGCACAGTGGTCAGAGGGATTTTAAGCCATTCT
>JAOVYV010000016.1:17958915-17969181 GCA_025674545.1 Hassar affinis | reverse complement strand
AAATCAAAATGTGCCAGGGGTATGAATACTTTCGGGCATGACTGTATATATATATATATATATATATATATATATATATAATGTATGTTTGTATCACACACTTGCTAATGTGCTAAGACAGTTTACTTTGTGTATGCTAATTTTAGTCAGTGTATGCTAATTTTAGTTTCCAAAACCAGGTGTGGTCTTTTAACTGATCTCTGGACAGTGTAAATACAGTTGTCTGTGGTTTGAGCATCAATAGAGTTTTCAAGTTCATGAATGGGTATTAAAAAAGTGCAGATCTGATGAATAAAGAACAGTGATTAGAACTACACATTTGTCATATAATCAGAATCATCGCTTTATGGCCAATAAAATCGCTTTATTGGCCAAGTATGTTACACATACAAGGAATTTGACTTGGTGAGAGCACATGTGTGACACGTAACAAGCACACAGAAGGTTAACAAGTTATACACTAAGAGAAATAATTTTAACTTACAAAAATTGGATTTTGGTTTTATACTTCCTAGAATATAAGACAATATAAGACATATTGAGGGGGAAAAAAATCAAAGGAGTAACTAATCCTAAGAAGTGAAATGCAAATGAGGTGGGCAAGGCCACAAACTGTTGTTATTTCACCATCTCCACTGTGGCACAATGTTGAAACATGAACAATTTCTACACTACATTCTTTTTCTTTTTTTTTCCACCCTTGTTGCTTCCTTTCTTGTGGAAGCTGTTTTTTGGTTACAATGTTGTTTAATCCCCTTGCTGATTGATGCAGACTTTACGTTTTCCCTCCGGAGCCAAGACAGCCCACGCACAATCATCTTTTAATATCTACTCCACCTCCCTTCATCCCTTCCTCCCTCAACTCTTACATACTGAGAAGCCGCAGCAGCAACTCTGCCTCTCATGTCTCCACCTCTACTTCTCATTCAGATGAAAACAAGCACACCGAGGGTCACCAGACCACACAAACTTTGAGCGGAACTGGAGCAATTTTGTGGCTTGACTGGCTTTCTGCGTTTCATTTAAAAAACATTAACATGTTTGCCTGGCTGTCCTCTTAAGCCAGGAAGACCTGCAACATTCTGTGTTTCAAGACAGTGGAACGAAACATATGATAGAATTATTCTTTTGACTACTAGTTGCTAATTGCAATTATTTATTTATTTTAATTATTTTAAAGTATAATGAAGTCAAACTAGGAATAAACTATAAAATATTTGAAATTGTATAAAAAAAAAGAAAAAATGATGAATAAGCATCAAGGACACAGGATGTTAGGAAAGCAATGATAATGGCCCAGAAAGTTTTTTCTACGTGCAGTGCATCAAGATTTTAAAAACAGGCTGGGTTGTGTTTGTATCAGAGATAGACTGTACTCAGACATTATCATCTCTACCAGTGTAGCATAACTTTACTATTATAACTGGTTTTAAAAAAAGTACTGTATTACTTGAACTCCCTCTGCAGCGCAAAGGATGAGTACTGCAGGATGAGTATTGCAGGATGAGTAGTAAAAAATGAGTATTGCAGGATGAGTATTTAAGAATGAGTATTGCAGGATGAGTAGTAAAGGATGGGTAATGTAGGATGAGTATTGCAGGATGAGTATTGCAGGATGAGTAGCAAAGGATGAGTAATGTAGAATGAGTAATGTAGAATGAGTATTGCAGGATGAGTATTGCAGGATGAGTATTGAAGGATGAGTATTGAAGGATGAGTATTGAAGGATGAGTATTGAAGGATGAGTTTTTAAGAATGAGTATTGCAGGATGAGTAGTAAAGGATGGGTAATGTAGGATGAGTATTGCAGGATGAGTAGTAAAGGATGAGTAATGTAGAATGAGTATTGCAGTATGGGTATTGCAGGATGAGTATTTAAGGATGAGTATTGCAGGATGAGTATTTAAGGATGAGGGATGAGTATTGCAGGATGAGTAGTGTAGGATGAGTAATGTAGGATGAGTACTGTAGGATGAGTATTGCAGGATGAGTAGTAAAAGATGAGTATTTCAACGCGTTCGCCCTATCATCCGGAGATAGCGAGTTCAAATCCATGTGATGCTATAGCTGCCCATAGCCGGGAGCCTAGAGAGCAAGTTTGGCCGTGCTCTCAGGGTGGAAGGGGCAGCATACGCTTTCCCCCCATGTCAATCAGCGCGACACTGTCCAGTCACGGGCGTCTGTGAGTTCATGCATACAAGAGGTGGGCGGGAGCGCTCTCCTCCAAGCGTGCTACACCGCTCCCAAAAAGGTTGCATGAGCAGCAGCTCGTAAAGAGGCGGTGGCTTGCGTCACATGTCTCGGAGGAAGCACGCGATGGCTTCGCCCTCCCGGACTGGCAGTTCGTCGTGTGACAAGGGGGGAAGCACTGACAGGTGGGAATTGGAGACGACTAAATTACGGAGAAAATTGGGGGAAAAAAAAGATGAGTATTGCAGGATGAGTAGTAAAGGATGAGTAATACAGGATGAGTAAGGATGAGTATTGCATGATGAGTAGTAAAGGATGAGTATTGCAGGATGAGTATTTAAGGATGAGTATTGCAGGATGAGTAGTAAAGGATGAGTATTGCAGGACGAGTAGTAAAGGATGAGTAATGTAGGATGAGTATTGCAGGATGAGTAGTAAAGGATGAGTAGTGTAGGATGAGTATTGCTGGATGAATATTGCAGGATGAGTACTGTAGGATGAGTACTGTAGGATGGGTATTGCAGGATGAGTAGTAAAGGATGACTAATGTAGGATGAGTAGTAAAGGATGAATATTGCAGGATGAGTAGCAAAGGATGAGTATTACAGGATGAGTACTGCAGGATGAGTGCTATGAGATGAGTATTGCAGGATGAGTAGTAAAGGATGAGTATTGCAGGATGAGTATTGCAGGATGAGTAGTAAATGATGAGTACTATAGGATGAGTATTGCAGGATGAGTACTGTAGGATGAGTACTGCAGGATAAGTATTGCAGGATGAGTACTGCAGGATGAGTACTGCAGGATGAGTACTGTAGGATGAGTACTGTAGGATGAGTACTGTAGGATGAGTACTGCAGGATGAGTACTGCAGGATAAATACTGCAGGATGAGTAATGCAGGATGAGTACTGTAGGATGAGTACTGCAGGATGAGTAGTAAAGAATGAGTATTGCAGGATAAGTAGTAAAGGATGAGTATTGCAGGATAAGTAGTAAAGGATAAGTGGTAAATGATGAGTACTGCAGGATGAGTACTGTAGGATGCGCACTGCAGGATGAGTGCTATGAGTATTGCAGGATGAGTAGTAAAGGATGAGTACTGCAGGATGAGTATTGCAGGATGAGTAGTAAAGGATAAGCATTGCAGGATGAGTATTGTAGGATGAGTACTGCAGAGTAAGTATCAAATGATGGGTACTGCAGGATGAGTAATGCAGGATGAGTACTGTAGGATGAGTACTGTAGGATGAGTAATGCAGGATGAGTACTGTAGGATGAGTACTGTAGGATGAGTAATGCAGGATGAGTACTGTAGGATGAGTACTGTAGGATGAGTATTGCAGGATGAGTACTGCAGAGTAAGTATCAAATGATGGGTACTGCAGGATTAGTAATGCAGGATGAGTACTGTAGGATGAGTACTGTAGGATGAGTAATGCAGGATGAGTACTGTAGGATGAGTAATGCAGGATGAGTACTGCAGGATGAGTACTGCAGGATGAGTACTGCAGGATGAGTACTGCAGAATTAGTATCAAATTATGAGTATTGCAGGATGAGTAGTAAAGGATGATAGCTCATGAAAGGACACCTGCTATTACAATCACCCATGTTGTGCTCATTTAGCTGTTCGGATGTGAGAGTGCACTAAACAACTGCTGATTCAATAGTAGCTGATACTGCTGATGATTTGTTCACCTTCAGGGTGGCTTTCAGAACACAATAAGGACATCAGTTTCAGTGGGCGTATGATTTGCTTAGCTGAAGGTTACACATATTTATTCTTAGAAACTGAGTGCTACCAAACTGTGTGAGGTTGGTATGTCAGTCAGACACACACACACACATACACACACACTTAAACTGCATATACTTACTAATCAAGCAAACCAGCAGGATGTCCGTTTTAAAGAGGGCGGGGAGGTTTAGAGTCACACATATATAAATATGAAGACCATCTATGAATGCTAAATGGTGTTTGCATTAGCAATATGACAAAGTTACCTAACATGGGTAATACTAATACCAACAGTCCAGCGTAATCCTCGCTGTAATCTGTCAATGACTCCATTCTGTTTAGGATTTCTACAAACAATCCCTGATCTCAAATGAGTAATTACTCAGGGATGGCCCACACTAACCACTTCATCTGGCCCACATATTATTGTAGAATTAAAGCAATGAATTCCTCCAAATCTGGCAGCCAGAATACACGCATAAAACAGCCACATGTTGAAGAGACCACATGTTTACAGCTTCAGCCCAAAGTCGATATGCTGCACATTGGACCACTTTAGTCTCACGATATACTTGCCATTGCCGGAACTGACTTATAGGTCTAAACTCATATTGCCATATTCGACCCACTTTTCTGTGCTACATGACAATACTCGCGTAGCCTAGCGTGTTGGCTCTACTTTTTTTTTGGATAGGATACAATGTTGGTTTTTTAATGTGGTAACAACACTCTTAGGACACAAAGTCCAGTTGAGTAACTTTGAACAGATTTCATAACAAAATAACTGTGTGCGGGCCCAATTTGGTTTGTTTATAATGTATTTTATGGTGTGAAGCTGATTCTGGCGAAAAAGAAAGCTAATTAAATTTTACTATATACAGAACATGGGCAAAAGTTTCTGGGAATCTCATTCCAGATTTAGTCTCCGTTTCCTGTTCTAATAACATCCACTCTGATAGGAAGGCTTTGAACTAGATGTTGGAGCACAGCTGAGGGAATTTAACCATTCAGCCTCAAGAGAATTAGTGAAGTTGGGTACTGATGTTGAGCAAGGAGACCTGGCGTGCAGTCAGTGCTTCAACCTTGGCAAACCATGTCTTCATGGAGCTTGCACTGTACACAGAGGCACTGTCATGCTGGAACAGGTTTGGGGCTGTTATTACTAGTGAAGGGAAATTATAATGCCACAGCACACAGAGACATTCTATACAAATGTGTGCTTCTAAGTTTGCACCAACTGCTTGGGGAAGGCTAACATATGGCTATAGTGGTCAGGTGTCCACACAGTTTTGGCTACATGCTGTATTTTAGTTTAGGTGCAAAACGAATTTAGGTGCAAGAAGATCTCAGTACAAACATGCATTTAGAGATAAAAATAAAATGTGGCATGATAGTGCAGGGGGTAGTATTGCTGCCCCATAGCGTCAGGGTCCCCAGTTTGATCCTCAGCTTGGTTTACTGTCTGTGAGGAATGTTCACATAAGCTTCCTCTTATTTCTCTTTCTTTATTTTCACATCCCAAACCCTAGATTTCAGCAGCGGCTAGTGCCACGTCAGGTTCTTTTTTTCAAGGACATGAAATTTTGCAATAGTTCAAGTCTTCCAAATATTATCAGAAGGATACTTAAGTAAGATTACTTTAATATCTTCCTTCTGGTTGCTAGAAATAATATGATTTTTTCAGAGCACTGATTATTAGGATTGTGGATCAAAATATAGGTATTGTAGCCAATAATTTTAGCTGTTAAAATGAGTCAAATGTGTCTATCCCCTGCATAAAATCATAACAAACCAGAAAACAAGGTTAAACACTTTCTGTTTCTGTCCAGAAGATTGACCTACTGGCCCAGCACTCCAGTGGCCATGGAAGCTATCTTAACCCCCTGTGACAATTTGTCAGCTTGTACTCCACTGTCACATCGACATAGCAGCGCATGTGTGATAGCAGACGCTGAGCACCGGGCCAAGCAAGAGCTCAAGTGACAAGTAAACAACTCTGGGATAAGCTGGCAAATATCAAGCTGCCATGTATGCAGCAACATACATGAACCCCAAACTCTATCTCCGGAGAAAACAGTATGATATGAAGGACGCAATCAGCGACACGGTCCAGCATAAATAATAATAACATCAGGTCATGTTTAATCTTGAGAACAACACATTCAACCTGAGTCTTGTCAAGCTAAAAGAGTTAGAATATGAGAAAAACAAAACAGCTCTGCCTTCTCATCCAGCACAGCCAGGCTGTTTTCTTTTATTTTCCTTCCCAATTTATACCATGTGTGCCTGTATGGGCTAACACGGGTGGTATGTGGCCTTTAAAAACAGTGGCAATGGTTTGCACAAAGTGCTTCTTGTGCATACAGTACAAACCGTATGCAAAACAACAGAGTCTGTTTGGAACCAGTGTGCTGCACGTCTGAATTAATAGCTGACTGGCCTTTTTTATTCTGTTCTGTACAACACAGTATGGGATACCGGTTGCTCACAAATTACTGTGAAGCCATAAAAAAAGCTCTGCATGCCCTCTCAGCAAGTTTCTTTTTACCACATTTCTTCTGCTCCTAAGCAACAGGCTTTTCTGAATCACCTGCTGCACAGAAGGGCCTCTGTTCTTTTTAGCATTGTGGACAACTGTCCAAAATTACAGGCACAGATATGCCACACCGATGCACCTTATTCACAAGTCAAGCTTACACTCTGGGATCTGTTTGAGTTCATCAAACAGATGAGAGACTGAGCTTTAGGCATGATGGATGGATGGGTATGAGTCATGCTTATTCAAGACGATTGGGAGCATTAGATTGAAAAAGGCAGTCAAAGCCTGTTTGCATTTTAACACCATGCTGTTAACCATTTCCAAAGTAAAGCTGGAGGACTGTGTAATGTGCATTATAGAGTTTATATCTCTGGGCACCTGTCAATGTGTGCTTTTTAAGGTAAACATTCAAGAATGGGGTGGTTCCCCCTGAAGTTGATTAATTTCCAATAACAGCATGTCCTGAAGTGCCTAAATGCTTTTTAACTCTAAGCAGCAGTGCCAGCGATTACAGTTTTTTTTTTTTTTTTTTATTAGTTATAGAATGATGCTTCATACTGAAAATTATATAACAGCTTTACTGATTGTTACAAAGCACTGACTCTGGAGACTCCTGAAACATTTAAGGAGTAAATAAACATTTCCCTGCAAAACACACCATATTAACAATTATATATGATTTTTAAATCCGATTATGCGCCCACCATACAGGTCCCTGGGTAAGTTGTTAACATTGTAATGAAAGTATTAGAACAAGCGCAATAAACCTGACTGTGCGATTGTGTGGGTTAGTTTTACAACAAAATAAAGTCAACTAATATATAGATTTATACAACAGTTCATTCCAAGCTAGTAATTTGATTGGAGAAGAGGCATTCCATGAGTGCTGATATTAAAGTGGAACAGTACTGTGATTATCTTTGTCATTTATCCTGCAGCCTCGTGCCTACGACTGAATCAGTGATGAGTTTTAATGAGTTTCTTGAGGAGTCCGCCACAGTTCTTCTGGAGACTATGGCTGTCACACTTGCTTTTTTTATGCAAAACCCAGCAGCCTTCATTATGTTTTTCTTTGTGTGAAAAGTGTTCTGTTACATAATAGATTGCTTATTTTTCTGACATACAAAAATGTTTCTGTAACATTTAATCTTTTGTTAGAAAAGTAATGTTTGTAAATATATAATATTTTATTCATTAAAGCAGATCCTTAATTTATTAGTGACTTTTGAGTTAAAACACAAAGAGCAGAATCCACATTACACTGTGGTCATATGGTCTTATATGCAAGTTCAATAATTAATTAAAAAAAAACTAAAAGCATGTATTTCTCTGTGCTTAGTCAGTTCGTTGACTTGAGAACAGATATATCAATATCTTTAACAAAAAAAAAGAAAGAAATTCCAAATGAAATCAAAATGCCAGCTGAGATGTCAGCGGCAAAATGAAAAGCTCCGGCTGGAATGTGCACAGACCCACAATTCAATTCATGTCAACTTTAAATCTACATGGAAGCATGATTTCCCCTGCTACAGCCCCTGCTCGGAAAGGTTTCCTCCTCTTGCGCCTGTGTGAGAACTGAGGCCAACTGAGCTGAGGCACCATGTAATTACAGCAATTTACTTAATTATCAATTACGTCTCTAGCACTTTATTAGGAATAATTGGTCGAATTAACTTGCACTCACCCTTGTCTTGGAAAATTATGAAGCGAGTCTTTTATTCAGTAGAGAACAGATTCTGGTTCCTATTCAGCTGAAGGCACATGGAGCAGTGTGATGCTGTTTAAACCTTAGACTCAAGCATGTGAGTGTGACAAAACAGCACTCCAGACCCTTTTTTACACTTCTAAAACATAACGTGTGATCATGTGCTTGTATATCTACAGGCCTTACCAGTCAGTGCCTTATTGATTTAGAGTGGTGATGATCAGATCCCTAATGAGACTGGAAATAATAATACTACTAATAATAATGTTCCCTGTTGTATATTCTTTTCTTTCATCTCTTTATAAAATGTGATAAAAGTCAGCAGAGTCTGAGAAGGTTCATACTAGGACACAAGGTGATCTTCTTTTATGAAGCTGTGCTTTTTTTTCCAAATACACTATAAAATTAACTGACTATAGGTTTTAGTTCATTCATTCATTCATATTTAATATCAGAGTTCTGTTGGATCTGGAGCTATTTAATGAGAACAGTACATAATCACTAAAGCCATTGATCAAGCTGACTATAATAAAGAGGAGCCACAATAACAGGCATCATTAAAATTTATTTGTAATATTTTTTCCTAGTTATGCTGAAAGCCTGCAGGTTAGCTCAATTTTCTCAGCATGCTTGTTCTAATTGTACAATTGACACATATTCACAGAGCACAGTACATAAACACTAGACCACTGGATTGAGCTGGCTATAACAGAGGTATTTCTTTCCCCAAAATTATGCCAAAGCCCAGGAAGAGGCTGTTTTTTTCAAGGTGCACAAAGGCTTAATGAACCAGCTCTTGAACTGTACACTGGTGTGGCTAAATGCTGCAATGGGCCTTAACAGGTTCCTTATTTTTCCACCAGGATACCATGTTTACTTCCTAACATGGAGCATCTTACTGTTGAGTGGCCCACATTTCTAATGCTAAACTTCCTTACGCATGTACATCACTCCATTGTACAAACCACATTTCCAGAAAATTTGGGGCATTTTCTTAAACTGCAATAAAAACTGAAATCTATAATTTGTTAATTCACTTAAACCTTTAACAGAAAAAAATTATGAACTTAAATCTATATGTTAAATATAAACACATTTCGAAACGGATGCCTGTAACACACTCCAAAAAGTTGGGACAGAGGCATGTCACCTTTTCTTTTAATTATACTTTTTAAAGCTTTGGGAATATAAAATACTAAATGTTGCAGTTTTGCAAGTGGAAGTTTTCCCCATTCTTGCTGTATACAAGACTTGAGCTGCTCAGCCGCCCCAGTATAAGCCTCTGCATCAATGGTAACTTCACATATAGGCAGATCACCCATGCCATGGGCACTGACCCACCCCCATGCCTTCACAGATGCTGGTTCTTGTACTTTTTACTGGTAAAAGTCTGGATGGTCTTTTTCATCGTTGACACAAAAAGCCTTCAGGTGTATTTGTACTGACTGACAATCCTCTCATGAAGTTTGGCACAAAGTGATGAATCACGACCTATCTTTCTTGCAAAGCCTTTAGTGGATGCTGCTTTTATACTCAATCTTGATGACCTTACCTGTTACTTAGTTAAACTGCTAATTTTGGATCTTTCCAGAGTTACTTGTATAACCTTTCAGTCTTATTATGTCTCTGTTCCAATTTCTTCTTGAGTGTGTCATCAATGCAGTACCAATTGGATTATGATGTTATGTAACATGCAATCTGACTACATGAGAATTGTCATCATTTTAAGAAACTAAGACATGATGTAAAACTTTTCTAAACTATTAAGCTACTGTAAATAGTATATTTTTGTATTATGTTTGCAGGCTGTCAGAAAGGAAATCTATACTCTCAGGAGTACACAGAGCATAAAGAAGCTACCAGCTATAGTCAATGATGAAGTTCAGTGACCTTGGACTTCCCAAGTTAAAAAATATTTTGGATGACTGAACGAATAGTCTAAATGGGTGTATTTATACTTTTGATACTCTGCATTGATTACGAAAAACTAAAAATAAAATCTTGTGCACCAAATTTTTGTCAGTCAGTCAGTCATTATCTGTACCGCTTATTCCCAGTTACAGGGTCACGGGGGAGCCGGTGCCCAGCCGGCA
>JAOVYV010000016.1:17906517-17919263 GCA_025674545.1 Hassar affinis | reverse complement strand
AATGTAAATAGTCATGAAAATAAAGAAAACGCATTGAATGAGAAGGTGTGTCCAAACATTTGGCCTGTACTGTATATAGTTTGGTTACAACCTGGAATTGAAATGGATTTTACTGATAACAACAATTTGCAAATAAAAACATCATAAAAGTCTTTTCATAAAACCACTAAATTAGTTTTGGTGCAACCAGTTACTATCTGACGTCACATAACCTGATCGCAATATAAATAGACCTGTTCCTGGAAGGCCCCAAAGTTTTCTTGAGCTTAAGGTTGCTAGAGAACGAAACTAGGACAAAGCTCTTGAACATTCTCAAACAGGGTTTGTGTATAAATAAATATTCCAAACTCTGGGAATCCTATAGAGGCTTATTATTAAACGTATTATTTAAATGAATGTTGTACAACTTGGACAGCCTTGAATAAGCTGTCGACCAAAAGTACGTGGCCTGGTTAGAAGTGCATAAGTCAGAGAAGGAACCAAGAGGTGAAGGGTAATTCAGAAGGAGCTAGAGAAATCCACAGTTCATGGGGGTGAAGCTGTTCACAGAATAACCATAGCCCAGGCACTCCACAATAAAATAATAACGAAAAAGCATGTTAGAGATTCAGCAAACGTGGAACTCGTTTTGGTTTGATGAGACCAAAATCGAATAGTGAACATTCCTAGGGACAAAGGTCTACATTTGGCAGAAATACCATCCACACATCTGAAGTGCAGTGATGGCAGCATCATCGTGTTAACCGTTATCCTTTCATCTTGTTTGCTTACCTGACTAATACCTTCATGCCCTTTAAGCTTAAGGTAAGTCCTCAATTCAGGAAAAGGCTCAGGTGATGAGAGCATGACGAATCAGGGAAGGAACGCCGTGACTGGTAAGACCCAGTCAGAAAGTGAACGTGAGTGTCCGAATCATTGAAAGGTCCCTCATTTCGCTCCATCCACACTACAACACAACCTCAGAGCGGGCAGCCGTGAGCTTGTGGTTAAGGAATCAGCTTTGTGAAGCCACTGCTTTGATCCTCATAACCAACATGACATGTCTGAAGTGCCATTGAACAAGGCACCTAACCCCCAACTGCTTCCTGGCCGCCACGGATAGGGTTGCCCACCGCCCCGGCAACTGAGCTCACTTCACCAGGTTTACCAAATTATTATTCTCAATCATTCGCCAAATGCTAAATAAACAGCTGTGCCATTATAGTGTATATATCTCTGTAGAAGGCTGGTATCAGATAGGGCAGCTCAGAGTCACCGCAGGTTGAGAAACTGTCCCACAAGCAAAAGATAGTATTCCTGTGTTCCAGGCTTCAGCTCTAGACCCACCTCAACCCTGACCAGGATAAAGCAGTTTCTGAATGAATGAATGAATGAATCAATCAATCAATAACTGGACATTTAAATGGTCCAGAATAATTTCAATTTCTCCGTTTGTTCCTGTTGTATTTTCAATTGTTTAAAGATTGAGACTGTTAGTATTTAACTACTATGTATGTCTGTTGAGGTGCAGGAAAATCTAAAATACCTAAAATGAACAAAAGAAACAAACGACAGACAGACATACCGACCAACCTAAAAATCCTCAAGTATTTCAGGGTAAGACTATTTCATCCACATGGCATAAGCTAGACAGACAGACAGATAACAGCAATGACAAGCAGAGGAACAGCAGGAGGGCAGGCAGTGAGCACGGGATCTGGCAGCACTTGGAGGAAGCACTAATCCCCTGCCAATTGGCTGATTTGGGTCAGGAGGTAATCACACTACTGGATCACAAAGAGCTCAGTCACAGATCATCAACAAAGGCCATGTGAGACATGAACACGTTCACAGAGCCCAGGATGAACATGGGAGCGGTGGCACAGAGGAGCATAGACACTAAAAAGAATGTTCTTCCTTACACACACACACACACACACACAGGGTATATCCCAAGCGTCCTGACTACAAAATGTTTAAACAAGCTACTGCAAGCATATTTAGTGTCTAGAGCCTGTTAGTCAACAACTCGTACTTAATTATACAATCATTTGAACTTTGCATCTGTAAAGGAGCTCAAACTGCCCACAGCTATTTCTCAGTTTTAGAACTGCTGTATGAATTAACACTATTACATCCCATTCTCCCCACAGTCAAGACAGATAAACCTTATTTATTTTGCAATTCTCCACACTGCACAAGACTTGCCAAGGCTTTTTAGGTGTGGGGAAACTTAATCTAACCTGCACATTATCTAACCTGACCATGCTTGTACTAATGTTCCTCTGTCAGACGGTAAACCTGCTTTGGATGCCTGCATGGATGGCTCAGAACAAGACAGAAGTTTGGAGATGACAGCTGTGTACTGCTGTGTCGTTTCTAAGTCGACTTTGCCCTATTTGCTGAAATGCATCCTATTACAGTTGTAAAATCTGGCTAATCTAGCTTTTAATGCTTTAAACGGCTTAGCACACGTTTTTGCTCTATGCCTCAACACATGACCTGATAAAGCTGACCTTCTAGAAATACCCTCTGTAAAATATCAAAGACAGCACCTTGCTTTACTATTGGAACATAATACCACTTTGCATTAAACAGACAGGTAGACATTTTTTAAAAAGTATTTGAATACTTATGTCTTTAAATTGGCATTTAATTGAATATACGTGCTCTGTATTTTCAACGGGCCATGAGCTTCAGTTATGCATGTTCACATCAAAAAACGTGGCTCAGTGGTTATGGTGATGAGTTATAGAAGGCTGGGGCCCCAGCACCACCAAGCTGCCCCTGTTGGGCCCTTGAGAAAGGCCCTTAACCCTGAGATACATGAGATAAATGTAAGTCACTCTGGATAAGGGTGTCTGCCAAATGCCATAAATGTAAATGTAAAATATCAGCACTAAGAAAAAACGTGCTTTCAGAGACTTTAACCGTGGCATAGCTGTTCCAGAAACTGTTGATCTCCTGAGATTATTATGTACAACAGTCTACACAGTGGTGTAGTTTAGACAGAATGATGCAAAAAAAAAAAAAAAAACATCAAGTGAACAGCATTTCTGCAAGAGGAAACATCTTGTTGACTAAAGTAAAACTAAAGTAAGTCAAAAATCTCAAACACGGTGAGTAGAAAAGCAGCTTATAATACACAACATGGGCAACAATAGCAGAAAACCACATCAGGTTCTGCTCTTCTCAGCCAAGACGAGGAATCTGAGGCTACAGTGGGCAGAAGTTCACCCAAAACTGAACAGTAGAGATTGGAAACATGGAAACTCCTAATAAGATGGCTGGTGAGTGTTTATGTATCTATATTATCTATATTTTATTCTACATTTGTGTACTCGCTGGCCTGCTTACGCTCGTACATTCTATTACATTACTTTTTATCATTTAAATTTTAGTACTTCTATGTATGAAAATTGCTGTATGAATAAATTGTATTCGTATGATTAATTCAACAGCTGAATAGATAAGCAAGAAATATGTTTGTGAATATTGCTGAACAAAATGACTGTAGAAGAATGAACACAGTTGGATACACGCAGGAAAATCTTCAACTGGACACAGTGTGTTCATTTCTGCTGCCCAGAACACTTTGCTGGAAAAGTGTCAGATAAGTAAAGACAAATGACCTGGCAAATGAATTTAGCACAACATGAACGAGAGAAATCTGCATTTCAGCTTGCGTCAGATGTCAGGACAA
The DNA here is from genome assembly GCA_025674545.1 of Hassar affinis. NCBI lineage: Eukaryota > Metazoa > Chordata > Actinopteri > Siluriformes > Doradidae > Hassar > Hassar affinis. The sequence goes on along the minus strand of JAOVYV010000016.1, from coordinate 17,915,581 downwards.
TGCGATCTTAAGGTTGTTCTGGACCTATCCTGCTCAAAATCGCCACGATGAGACTTCCTAATCCCATTTGTCCTTCAAACAGATGATAGCAAATCATTTCAAAGAAGCCAGTGGAAGATGCTCTGAAAGAACACGTGACTGATAGTCAAGGAAAGGAGCAGAGCATAAACATTTGACTGATAGTCAAAAGAACAAGCCTCACAAGGGAAGAGAAAAGCATTTTAGGGTGTTTAATGATTTTCCTGACTGTTTTGATAGGAATCTAGGACAAACATCTGTCCTGGAACATTTTATTGACACAAGCTCAGCTAAACCTGTATGCTTCCTTTCCCATCTGGCTTCCCGCTGAAACAGTTGACTACTACTGAGCATTAAATAGCGAAAATGTTACAAGCCGAGTAAATCATCTCTACATACTTTAGCATTTTGGGCATTTTTTTTTAAACTGTATATTTGGATCACGAAGACATGACCTTTAGCACTGAAGAACAGAAAGAATCACCCTGCCTCTTTTTCTCAGAAAGATCATGGGAAAGGGCTTCAGACCAAAACAAGCCTGAAATCTACAATTTTTCAGACAGTGAGAAATGAAGCAGATCTTGAAACAATGTTCTTCTGCGGGAGCCATCAGCAGTTCAGCCCTCATAATCTGATGGATCACAAAGATAAAATCTGGGTCCAGTACATTACAAGCTACATTAAGTGTCACCCATTTCATACAGCTTTTAAGCTGAAACTGTCTAGATGCTAGATACTGGCAGAAGGTCCATTCTCCCATTACATGCAGAAAAACTTTCCCCATTTTTTTTTTACAGCAGAGGTAGTACCATTTCTCTTTATGCTATTCAGACATACCACAGTGCTCTGGAATTCTTGATTATGATTGGTCAGAAGGTGTTGAAAACATTTTCTTTCTAACTGAAAATTGTTGGCTGGTGACAACTGTTATAATGCAAATGTTATGACAGGAACTAACTTGTTTTGATGATGTTCCACAACATTCACGATAAAAGGACCAAAGGTATAATGTGTTATTGTTTAATAAAATTACTGTGATACAAGAGGAAATTAACCAATCCAGAGTTGATTGTTTTCCTGCAACAGCATTCCCTCAAATGATTTTTTGTTATTACCTTAATGTTTTCGGTGCAGTTTCTTTGGCTGAATTGATGGGCAGGTGTAGCATGGGAAGAAAACTGTTAAATTTGGCCCCGACCCAAGTCGTGGTATAGATACACGTTTTATTTTTGTGACATCGTGTCTGCACAATCCGCTTCTGCACAATCCCATCATAATGTCATGCGTGTGTGAGCCTGTCGTAAAAAAGCCTTGCCTGTTTGCATTGATGGGGTTTGCAAGCTCTGAGTGCACTTCTAGTTACTTATTCACTAGCAATGCTCCAATTACATGTTCTTATTTTCGGTTATCACTTGAAACCTGATAGTGGCTCACATAGTACGGACATTAACTGTGTCTACTCTGCTCTATTGCCAAGATATGCGAAATGTCGTGCTTTGCGGCCTTTTTATCACGTGCAGGATCTGTGCTGTGCCAGTAAGGTTCACTTGTTTTCACATAAAATAGGTCAGTGGATCAAATCATAAACTATGTTCTCTATGAGTCTTTCAGGTTAATACATAGCCTTGATACTGAACAGATTTGTGCAAGAAATGCACTATATGTATATATAGAAGTATTGGGACATCTACACAGTGCACCTACATGAGCATTTTATTTCATCCCATTCTAAATCCATAGGCATCAATATGAATTTGGTCCCTGCTTTTGCAGCTATGACCTGTCCTGGGAAGACTTTCTAAAGATTTTGGTGTGTGTCTATGGGAATCTTTGAATGGGAATCTCTCATGAATGGGAATTTCCCATTCATACAGAAGAGCATTTGTGCATTGTGAGGTCAGGCACTGATGTTGGGCAAGAGGGCCTGGCTCACAATCTGCATTTTAGTTCATCCTGAAGGTGTTCGAAGGGGTTGAGGTCAGGGCTCTGTTTGGGCCAGTCAAGTTCCCCCACACCAAACTCACACACTCTGCAGTTACGGAGTCAGCAGAGCGCTGGCAAGTTTTATGCACTGGAACTACATGGTCTGCCACTTCATGCCTGAGTTGCTGCGGTTCCTAAACGCATCCAATTTCCAACAAAACCACTCACAGGTCATTGTGGAATATCTAGGAGGTAAGAAATTTCACGAACTGACTTGTTGCAACAGTGGCATCCTATTACAGTACCAGACACGACTTGAGTGAGCGCTTTAGAGCGACCCACTCTTTCACAAATGTTTGTAAAAGCAGATGGCATGGCTGAATGAAACAGCTGAATTCGGCGATTAAGAGCTGTGTATTAACCAATACGTTTGTCCATATAATGTATGTGTATTGCTATATAAATCCATTTTTCAATATACCAAATAGGTAACTCCAGGGCGTTTTTTAGTCACAAACACCCATCATTGTCTCAGCATTCGAGAAATATACCACAGAGAGCAATGTTTGATGAAGTTTAACTAATTATTAACACAAGCACTATCAGACTAAACACTTTACATCTTACACGTCGACTGCACTAATGCACAGATAGATGAAAAATGTGGAATAAAAATGAAAGACAAAATAAAGTGTGCTATTGCAAATAAGTACCAGAAAATAAGATTCATGTGTAGCTCCCTCAAATCTCCAGTTATATTATACTGATCCATTACTGAGCTGTTAAAACTGAACAGCACTTAATGACCTACAATGTAAATCGGTACTGAACAGATAAGCCATGTTACATATTGCTACTGGAATATACAGATTACAGTTCAAAAACTGAACTGAAAACCAGTCTAAAGTGTCTAGTAATGTGTTGGGTGACCAACAGATGCTAAAACAGTTTTAATACTCTTCAACATTGATTCTACAAGTCTCTGGAACGGTACTGGAGGGTGGAGTGGCCAGCCAGTTTATGTCCCAAGGCTCTCCGTTTTAGTCGTCATAGTTAGTCTTATATTGAAGGGATTGTTTATTATTGCACTGTCCAATGTCCGCCAAATGAGGACAGATTCCCTTTTGAGTCTGGTTCCTCTCAAGGTTTCTTCCTCTCTCATCTGGGGGAGTTTTTCCTTGCCACCCTCAGCCCTGGCTTCCTCATTATGGATAACATGTAGGGGTGAAATATATATATATATATGTTATGCTTGGATTTTGTCTTTGTAAAGCTATTTTGGGGCAATGCCCATTGTTAAAAGTGCTAACTGTCTAACATACTGCTCTAAAATCTCTCTGAGGTGTTTAACCGAGTTATGATCTGGTGACTATAACCTAAACCATGCCAGCCATGGGGGGGGATTAAATAATAACTGGATTAAACATTTGCATTAATTTGAGCATGTGACTGCCAAACGCACTCAGCTAGAGTGTCTAAGATTAATCAGGATGATCACAGCAAAAAACCCAAAAACCTCACACATTCAGAAGTTAGTTCACGTACCACAAACACGACATGTTGCAATTATAATAAAAAAATTACATATGATGCAGCTGACATGCGTTTACCACAGGACCACATTTTCCTTTTCCCTACGCCCAACTTGTCCTTTCAAAATAAAGTTCAAAGGTCAGAGCCTCACTAAGTTAACAAGGAAGCCAACGCTGCAGCACATTTCTTTAAAATGTCAACAAAATCAGAAAAAAGGGCAATTTGCATTCTCTATAGAATCCAGAACACTTTGCTGATCTATTTAATAACCCATTATTGCTCTCAGCCTTTTTTTCCCTCAGTCCCATTTTCTCCTTTGTGTTGTGTATTTCTATTAGTAGTGCATTTTAAGAAGGCTTTAAATCAATTCAAAGATCACATTGGTAGAAACTCACTAGCTACTATTATTATTACTGGAAACAACAGGCAGCACAAAATGTTAAATGTTTATGTGCAGATTTCTACAAGATTACCCCCAAAACTACTAACATACCCCAAGACAATATATAGCTTTGAATGTAATCATTTGCAATGCCCTAACAAAACCTAACAAACAGTATGTGTGATTGCTGCAAAATACTTTTTTTAGTCACTTAACATTCAAGCCAAAATAGTAGCCATCATTTGGTCATCATGATTCCGAACAAACACACAAGACCAAATGTCTAAAAGACAAATGACAAATGCATTGTGTGCGTTTTCTGAGCATTGTGACCAGCGCACTCTGTTCTGAGTATCATGGTTAATGATTTTGTTGTTCACATGTTTATTTTTATTTAAATAAAACAACGCTGGATCTGGGACACATATTAGGGGTGCAGTTATAATCACTATGCTATAGGGATGTAACAATAAACATACGTTTGCGATATCACAATATTAAAAAATGCCTCAATACTGTTACATTTTCTATATAAAACATGATCAGCCATAACATTAAAACCACCTCCTTGTATCTACACGCTTTGTCCATTTTATCAGCTCCACTGACCACACAGGCTTTACAGATAGAGACTGTAGATAGATATCTGTTTTTCTGCATACTTAGCCCCCTTTATGCTGTCCTTCAGTGGTCAGGACCCCTACAGGACCACCACAGAGCTGGTATTATTTGGATGGTGAATCATTGTGTGTTAGTGTGTGTTGTACTGGTGTGAGTGGATCAGATACAGCAGTGCTGCTGGTGTTTTTAAACCCCTCAGTGTCACTGCTAGACTGAGAATAGTCCACCAACCAAAAATATGCAGCCAAAAGTGTCCTGTGGGTAACATTCTGTGATCACTGATGAAGGACTGATGAAGGACACAAACTGTGCAGCAACTGATAAGCTACTCCCTCTGAATTTACATCTATAAGGTGTATCAACTATGGAGGTGTGTCTAATAGAGTGGACAGTGAGTGGAACAGTGTTTAGAAACTCCAGCAGCAGTGCAGTGCCTGATCCAATCGTACCAGCACAACACACACTAACACACCACCACCACCACATCAGGGTCACTACAGTACTGACAATCATCCACCACCCAAATAATACCTGAAGAGCAGCATAAAAGAGGGCTAACAAAGTCTGCAGAAAAAACAGATGGACTACAGTTGTATGTGAGAGTGTTAATGGCTGTTCAACTTCATGGCTGGCTACTTATAATTTATTAAAGAAGGAAAGCAGAAGCACCAAGTTAAAAGGAAAAACAAATTTTACATGCATAATTGGAAACTGATTCATTATTTATTAAAGGACATTTTTCCCAAGTCACAATTTTTCTTTGCTTTTTAATATCTTGATAAAGATCATATTGTGGACTTTTTACAATGGTATTATTGTGCAATGAATTGTTGGTATTGTTACATCCCTGCCATGCCAACCTGCAAAAGCTAAATGTTAAATCATAAAGTCTTAAAACAAGTGGGGAAATGTGCATCTCTCACTTCCTGATTTCTGTTCTGTCCTCCGAGGAACAGCTGAAACAAAACTGCCTGCATGGTGAACTGCAGAACTCAAAGGCACAGCTAAACTCCTGACCTTCCCTTAAATAATCTTTACTGAATCCTTGCTTTTCATTAATAGGAAGCATGCAGTTGACACAAGGACAGAGATTAAAGCCACAGTGTGTAGGACCTTTCTTCAAAAATAAAAAAGCATATGATTATTGAGTCAGGGAACATTATAATATGATGTTCCCGAGCTTCTGTGAGTCACCCGGACAATTCTGTAACAGTAATTCACAGTCAGAGCTGTAAAAGGGTGTTCAGAATTGGAAGAATATTCACATGCATGCATCACACATCGGCTCTGATATGTCAGTCGTCATTGTGCTCCAACGTCAGGTACTAAAGTAGTCCACTACATGCTGACTGAGGATCCATGACCCATAGGGTCTACTAAGTTGTAAGAAAAAAGAGGATTCTAGACTAATAGAAAGTTTTCATTATTTTTCCTCATTGTGCTAATGAATTTCAGCATTGTTGTGGAGGTTGTATCAACAGCCGATGAGCTAAAGAACTCCTGAACACAAGTCAGACTAATTTATTGGTGCATACTGGTTCTATGTATTTTTTAGGAACTTAGCTGTGTCTAACAGGTGCAGAAGGTCTTTGGGAATGCCCGTACATTCAGCCAGTACACACTGTGAAATAACAGAGAAGCAGCCAGAGCTTAAATTTGTCGCTATCTTATATTTTAGCTTGTGCATTGATGTATGAAGTACAGGAACTTCTGCTTGATCAGGAAGTCACAATAAGAGCTTGATAATAGTTGATAATTAATAAAAGCTCCTAGTAACTGTGCCATTCACACCATATACTACCTTATTAAATATCTTACTACACCATTGGCTATATATACTATGTAGCATGAATGATGCAGTTTGGGCCCATGGCCGTGAGAGTAATGCAGCAATAATGACCTTAGGTTAAGAATTGTTCTTCCATCACTAGATTGCAAGAGCACCAAATAAAGAGTGAAAAACCTGACATCCTGTATCTTTTAAAGTGTGCGCTGTTAAAGAGAGCACACTGACGATTGCTGGAAGCAATCTTTTACCTGACAGCTCTGTCAGCAGTTAAATCGTTAATTATTCATCGAGACTGAATTCCACCTGCTGCTGGAAACCAGGGTCTCCAAAAGCACTGAGGCTTTGTGCTCTCACATAAAGCCTTACCACCAGTCTAATGTATGTCATTGTGAAAGCGATTGTGAAAAACCACAGAAATTGCCAATGAATGTCACAATTGGACATCTTAAGTAATCCTGTGATGATTACTCCAGAGACACAGAAAACTTCACAAGGGTAGAAATGCAGAAATTGCAAAAGTGGCATTTATAAACGCTTTCTGAAAGTCATGACGCATGGCCTTTTTTATTGGCAAAGATTCAAAGCTGTGAGGGAATCTAAATCACACTATCTTCAAAAAAAAAAAAAAAAAAAAAAAAAAAAATACAAGCAATAAATAGCCACCCAGCCAGGAGCTAAACGGTACAGGCCTGCTTAGCACTGAGCCAAAGCTAATGGGATTATCACACTGCTCTATCGTTCACTGCAAGAACACAGCCCCTGTCAGATACACAAAATCCTATTAACACTCCACCTTGTGTCTTCCATAACATCAGTTTGGGAAGAACGTTCATACAGCCGAACAGTCTGGTGCTGAGCTAGCAGTGACAGCCTGGATGGCCTGGGTGCACAAGTTATCAACATATACCTGACACTGATACTGATAACGATACCGATACTTCAACATGGTGCGTAATTAGAGAAGTGAAAGCTACAAAGTAAGATTTGCAAAACTGTTTCATTCCACATCAAATCGGTGGAAAATTCCTGCCAACTTTCTGAAAGTTCTTTCAGATTTTTTCCAAATACAATAACTAAAATAGGTCCATTGTTTCCTTGTTAGCAAATCAGACACTGCTTTAAATGCATCCGTGTGATTGGCTGTTTACACTGTTTATAAAGGCTTGGCGGAAAATTCTACCTCGGTAGCAGTATAGCAGAATAGACTAAACTCCTGCCAAGATAAAAAAAAAAAGTCATCCACAAAAAAAAGCAGTCATGCAGAAACGTGCAGTTCTAGAAAACAAATAGAACACCTCCCACTAAACACTACCCCAACCCCCCCAACCCCAGATGTGGCACCACTACAAGCTTCATTTGCATTCACCAAATTCTTTGCCCAAACATGGGCCATTTATGCTTCAACAGAGAGTAGGAAACGTCTGTTTTCCTGAAAGGAATGATAGGTATTATTTCTGCTCTGTCCAAACACATCAATCCTTAATCTCTCCAAAAAGTACTGAGACTGTTCTCTGGCGCTCCATCTTCAAAGACCAAACAAGGCCTTGTTCATGGGAAACGTTGGGGTGCAGCTGAGATGGACAAACAGCGCTGAATCCAGTAGGCCAGCACTGGACGTCGGCTCTATTTCCTCCCAGACAGCGGCTATAATAAACAGTGATCTTGAGACGATCTGATAGCTGACAGAATAAGTTACGCAAATACCACATGCACAAGTGTCATGAGGAATAAGAAAGTGTGCTCATAAGATAAAAGTAAAGCAGAAAAGCAGAAAATAAACCAAAAGCTCGAACAGTCAGTATAGCGTCACGTAAAGGAGCTAGTCAGAAAATTAGTGTAGATCTGGAGATGCATGGATCCAATGTCAAATGTCAAACAGTCCAATGTCAATTTTCTTGTGCTCTGGGTATCAGATGAGTAAAAAAATAACTACGCACAGACAATTTGACATTATTTTATTAGTTATGTCATTCATCCTAGTGTGATTAAGATGGCTATAATAATCCTATATGACCTACATGGTGTGACTGAAAATATCATCTTTTTGTGGATTTTTTTTTTTTGTCAAATACAGTCTGATACTGATCCAGTGTTTTAAATTCTATGTATAATTGTAAATGAAAAGATTCAGGGTTGTGCGAAATGTAAGTCGCTCTGGTGAATGGCGTCTGCTAAATGCCATAAATGTAAGTCTGGTTTTTCAGCATCTGTATAGTACTTGAGTTTTTCCTTCACCCAATACCTCTGTCTTGACTTACTCCATTTCAGAAGAAAAATCTCCATTTGCTACTTGCTACATTTTCCTTATGTGTTGCTTCACTGCAATTTTCTAGATTAATAAAAGTGGATGGTCTTGCACTGACCTTTTTTCATCAGAGAGTTTCAATGAGCTTTATATACAATACCGTGCAAAAGGGTTTATAGTTTATTTTCTAGGTACACTTGCACACAGTTTTTGAAGGCACTCGGCTGGTAGGTTGTTCCAAGCATCCTGGAGAACTAACCACAACCCTTCTGTAGATGTAGGCTTCCTCAAATCTTTCTGCCTTTTCATGTAATCTCAGACAGACTCGATCATGTTGAGATCAGAGCTCTGTAGGGGCCATACCATCACTTCAAGGACTTAATGACATTGGCTTTATGTTTGGGGTCGTTGTCCTGCTGCAGAATAAATTTGGGGCCAATCATACGCCTACCTGATGGTACTGCATGATGGATTAGTATCTGCCTGTATTTCTCAGCATTGAGGACACCATTAATCCTGACCAAATCTCCAACTCCATTTTCAGAAATGCAGC
>JAOVYV010000016.1:17864421-17878126 GCA_025674545.1 Hassar affinis | reverse complement strand
CTACACCATACTAATAAATTATTGTGGTCTAAAATGACAGGTGTTTCAGTTTCATTGTCTAACCCCTGTATATATCCCATTCCACAAGTATAACTAAACATTTGCTGATGTAACAGTATATATGTCAGAAGCACAGTTATAGCTGTTTTGTTGAGGAAGTCGAGTGATGCCTGTAACGTCAGAAGGACAGCTGTGTGCACTGACACCTCCTTCCCCTCCCCTTGCACATGCACACATACACACATACACACCACCCACTCTCAGGGTTCAGCATCAATGTTCCCACTCCTCTATAATGTCACCATGCTCATATCTAGGAGAGGAAGTGGCACAACACTCCCCAGCAGAGCACCTCGAACCTGTGACATCCTGTAATGATGTGTGCACATGCACCCTGATGCCGGATGGCCCACCACACAGTCCTGATTGACAGCACTTAAAACTGGAACATCCTTGAGTAAACTATACAGAGGTTCATTTATGAATAAAGTTATGTTTCATTGAAGCAATTTCTTGCCTGTGAAAAAAGCTTAAGTGTGGAATTGATACACTGAGTTGGAGAAAAATGCTGGGTCAAACCACAGAGAGCCTCGCGATCTCACCACAGAAAGAGAGTGTCATGACTGCAACACTGTAGGTGGCTGGAACACACCAGCTTTACCGCCTCGTCAAGGCTTTGTCTGATTTGAAGAATTGCAGTGTGGTCTTGCTGACTCTCCAACTGCTAGCACCCCCACCACAGTCTGCTGTCTGACAAGGGTATAAGGAACAAATTAAAATATCGCTCACTGAGGCAAAATTGATAAACATGTTCTCACCAAAAGTACACTGACATCTGATTATAAACATCAGCACTGGCCAAAAAGATATCACAGCAATATTACTACATATTGGATGCTACATATTGGATACTGATAGTAACATTGTGGTGACCTACAGATAAAACTCTTATACATATTGGGCATTAGATAAAAAAAAACTCCCCAGAGATGATATGAAAAAAAACAACAAGAGAATAACATCAATGTCAATATGAACCTTGACCCTAAGCAGTTAAGAATACTGTGCAGAGGTGAGGAGTGCATGCATGAGATTGTATCTCTTCAGTAGTGTGACCATGACTCATACTGACACTCCTACAGCTCTTTCCAGAGTTGATGCTCTCTAGACACACGTTATACACACTATGCGCATTTGCATGTCTACAATACAGAGCCTGGTCACTGTGTTTTGCAAATATTTTTTGACAGAATATAAAAGTGATATGATGACATTTATTTGATACTAAGCTACAGAGTTACTAAATCTCCATGGGAGGGAATAACAATCAAATAGACGCTGTGTATTAAACTGCTCAGATGGGAAAAGACATAATGTGATGAACAGAGAAGCAGGAACCACAGAAATAGCCCCCCACCTTCACTACACATGTATCAAGTCATGCCACTGTGACAAAAACAGGCTCAAACCTGACTGATAACAATACTGACACTCGCAGCTTCCTTTCATCACTGAAAGCAATCTGCCCTTCTATGAGTGCACAAAGTGCACTTTCACTATCGGGGAAATAGATTTTATCGATCAGGGCGCAGAGAGCGCTTCATGTCAGCACATGTTTTGTGAAAATCTGAACACAATTTCATCTAGAAGGGGCTGACTTCATAATTTCAACATAAGCGTTACAAAAAGGTCAGATGTGAAGCAACAAAAGTCTGCTGACTTTTAGTTATGTCGAGTAATTCATTGTGCTCATTTTGTACCTCCTGGAAATAATACATCAAGCATATATTAATAAGTGAGGATTAAAATACAACATGGTGTGCTGCTATAGGAAAATATTCCACAAAGGGGTGATGTGATGTGACGTGATGTGATATGACACTACTCTCAAGTGGACTGTTTCCAATACGAACGTAGAAGTGTTTTATTCCACAAGTAAACCTAAAACTAATTTGCTAGCCGTTATAATTTTAGTTTAATTCGACAATGCCATGTTGTAGTTTTAACAGTTTATAGCTGTAAACAGTTATTCCCTGTCTCAAAGGTACCAATACAAAATGAATAAACAAAGAAATTTGTCATGGTGCTGAAAAGCCAAAAAGCGCAGGTCCTCTTCTACTCTGCTACTCTTTCCATAAATCTTAAATAGACATCTCATCTTTTCAGAAAGCTTCACTATATCAAAGATGAATCTGTTTATTATTAGTTATAAATAATGAGGAGCGTTTGTCATACATGTCCCTGTGATTGTGAATGAACTGTTAGAAATAATATCACATTAGACCAGGTGCATCAATATAAACCTATGATTACAGCCGGCACTACTGTCATGGCTGCTGTTATTTAAAAAAATTCAACAATGCTGTTGAACATGTTAATAAGCTCCAATCTGAAGCTATACGATCATTTTAATGTAGCACAGCACATTCTCATTCCTGCTTACATCTCACCCAACCATATTTTAACCTCTCTGATCTTCTGCTTATAATGAACCAATCCTTGAACTGGGTATCCTCGTACATTTGGTAGTTCATGCTTAGATGTTCTTCTCCAAGCCTAGTTTGATCAGGTTAATAAGCTTCAGAGACGTTTCAGCTGTACTGTGTACCAGCCCGCTTTACAAATGCTATCCCACACGTTAAACAACAAAAAAGCAACTACCCATACGAGGAGCTGAGCAATAAAGGGACAACAGTTCTCATTGCAAATAGGCAGTAAATTGCTGACATGAAAATACAGAGTTAAGAGCTTAGTCCTCTACGGACATAGAGGGAGGAAAAACCTCCTGCAAACTTCATAACACAAAAAGTGTTGTTTTTTTTTGAAGAGGAACTGAGAGGGTCTCAGTGTACACGCTAGCAGCAGATGTTACAGCACAGTTGCATCATTCCTCTGACAACCAGGCCAGCTCAAGTCTTCGCTGACGAGAGCTGAAGCTGGCGAAAAATTTTTGCTCTGAGACGTGGGGAAATTTTTTGCCATTCATGTACAAAAAAAGCGTGGAGAAGCTCCCGGTGCTAAAGCTTTTGTCAACCGTGCAAAACAGCAGCCAATTTAGCACAAACAGAATTGCGTTTTATGAGACACACTTTGGATTCATATTAACAACTTAAACAACAGCGCTGTGTGTAAAGCACATCTGCCTTTTTTTTAGGAGTAGTATTTCATGCAAACAGGATTGTAATATATTACACAAGAAGTAGTCTATATGAAAAAGGAACCAACCTCTTGCCTTCATGATGGAGAAGGTTTTTGCCATGTGGCAAATCTGACCCAGAGGTACTAATCAGACCGTGTCTAATGAGACAAAATTTCACTGATCATTGATCGAGGCTCTTTTATTGCTGTACCCTCCCAATTTTATCTAAGTGGGTCACTTATTTCTGTGAAGATGTTTGCCAAGGTTTTGCAGTAATTATCTTATTTGGATGTTGCTGGGCACTGTAGGGGGGCGCCAGAAATTACACACTTCCCCAGCCGGGTATTATGCACTGCCTTATTGGTGTACCCAAAACAACCTATGAGGGTGCTGAAATAAAGTTGATGCTGTTTATTGTTTCTGATGCTCAACAAGCTCTTTATTTGGCAGCACTGAATCAGAGCCTTAATTATTTCAGAGATGCTTGTGCCTGCTGATTTGGGTTATCTGGGGTGGGTTTAGTGGGTTGCTGGATCCAAACAGCCAGATACCAGTGAGAAAACATTTCCTGCTTTACAAGAGACATGACAAGCAAGGTTAAAGTGAATCCAGAAGATATGAACAACTTTATTTACTCATGCTGCATTAATATCACTTCCTGTAAAACCCGTAAAATATATCTCATATAGTTATACTGTATGTATCCTTTATCTCATTCATTTTACCTTTTGTCTTTTTTTTTAAATATTACAGTGTCATTTTGCCTTTATATTCTTTTTTATATTTTTTTTAAATATGAATTTAGATAGAGATTTTTCATGTGCATATGTATCTATTAGGAGTTTAATGAAATGTTTTGCATACAGTAATTACATTCATGACAGGAGAGGTTAGGAGATTTCATACTAGGTTAGGTTTCTAGATTAGGTTTCACACTTGTCAGTAGGGGAATTTAGTATATCCAATTCACCTAACATACATGTTTTTGGACTGTGGGAGGAAACCAAGGACCCAAGTAGCCCTACCTGGGAATCTAACCCAGGACCTTCTTTCTGTGAAGTGGCAGTGTGAGCCACTGTGCCACTACCCTGCATGCACACACACATACACAGAAATATGTACACTGAAGTACCAGAAAAACAGTTAATACTTGGTAGGTCCCCCACATGATCTTGGAGGAAAGGTTGCACAGTCCTCATGCTGATGTTTGCTGAGGCCCCAGCATTGAATTCTGATGTTACTTGAGGCAGTGCTGCACTCCTATCATGTGAATTTATTTTTGCCAGCCGACACTGGTCACATTCACCCAGACTCTTTTTACAGCCATGCTGCTGTCATAAGTTTTTTTTTTGCCAGAATTCTTGTAGTCAGAGTACACCCTTGAAATGCTCATACGTGAAAATCCAAAGTTTGCTTCTACCTTATGAAATGTTATACTCCATCTCAAGAGCTCCAACTATTAAACTGCGTTGAAAATCGCAAAAATCACAATAACTTGCCATTATCACAGCGGAAACAGCTCTAGAAGCTTCCATAGATGTTTATCTCTTTATATACACACTGTCAGATAGAACCTACTGTCAGGTCAGATATTGCTTTTCTGGTACTTCAGTTTTTACACATATACTGTATATGCACACACACACAAACACATGTGTATATATACAGTATATACACTATATGTGTGTGTTTGTGTCTCACAAAGTCCATACAATATAGCAAAAGAGAAAATATTTACAGATTCTGTTACATATGATAAACAAAGCAGCAATTAGTAGTGAACAGTCCTACTGTGTAATATGTGTAATATGTATTTATATTATTAATATACTTATTAGAAGTACTATTTTATACATTTCGATTTTGTCAATACAGTGCTTTTACAGATCATTTTACAATATTAGTTTAAATGACCTGAAGTGTGCACATACACAGAAACACCCATGCTTTTAAAGCTTAAACTTGTATTGATACTACAAGATGTGATATGATTCAGTATTCAGAACTGACAGTCACATAAGTAATATTTATAATAATGCATAGATCTCAAGATGAACTTTTCCAATTTAATAGTGAGATGTCACCAGTTATATCAATATGTTACAAATATATCGAATACTTTAAAACACTTTTCAATCAATTTATAAAGTTGAATCAGTTTCCTCCTTCAGGCGAGGCAAGTTTTTTTTTTTTTTTTTGACAAAGTAGGTCAGTTGGTGTTAAGCGGAAGCCTGAGTAAGTTCTTTAACTCCACAATGCTCGCAGCATTTTGTGTGGTTTTCTGGTGAAATTACTGTGCACATGGTGTCGTGTCATCGCCGATATTCAGCATGTCAAACTTCTGCAAGAGAGGAAAGAAAGGACTCGAGAGTGGTATTGTGCACATCTTCTTTAACGCCGCTGTATATCAACCCACACATTTTGAGGTGCAGCTAGCCAAGGTAGCGCAGAAGCAGACTATTTTTGGAACACGTCTTCCTGTCTTTCTTACCCCAGTGCTGGCAACATGTGTACTCAGATATACCAAATGTAAACGAAGTTCAAGCAACGTTGTAGTGCATAAAACACGCATAAGGAATGTTGAGATTTTCATGTTATTGGTCAAGCACTGAACAATGGAAATGTGCATGTGCAGAAATGATTTGTAATCAAGTAGACTGAATCATCTCCATGGAGAAGAGTTATCTGGACTGAAAAGAATTTAACCTATCAGCTTAAGGTCAGAGGTTTGACGTTGAGGTAATGAAGTAATGAAGAAGATAATGAATGAACCAACATGCAGGAGTATCTGTGAGGCAATTCAATAAACAAAAGGGAATGCAAGTGCAATATTATAAAGTCTCATACATCTGACTCCGAATTTATTCATGCAGCTTTCTTTTCTTCTCTCATGGTAAAAATTTCATTTCTAATAATTGCAGGTTTCATTGAGGGATTGAAAAAAATACCTTCGACCCGGCAACATCGCTATGTTCAGTTTCAGTATATCAAATTTAGGCCAAAAAAAGAAGACCTGAGTAAGGAGAGGAAAAAGAAAGTACCATGAAGTTTAGCAGTTTTTGTGAAGGCTGAAGTTCCCACATGGCTGGTTTGATCTTCAACTTCTTATCGTCTGGGGTTATAAAAGTTCAAATGCTGTAAAAAGTTTCATACATTCATACGACAGCGCAGCAAAGCCAGCATGACTAATACACAGGCAACAACAGTTTATGTCATTTAGAGGCACTAACCGAGCCAAAGTGCATGCAGAGTCATTCTTAGTAATGTAACAATGCAATAATTTATAGTGAGGTAAAGTAATACACATCTACATAAATATAAATAAAGCTTAAATAATTATTAATGAATAATATCTAAATATCAAACTGCAGAACAATGGTCATTTAAATTAACTGCATTTAATAAATCACTATATTCATTTATTTTAGCATAAAATAAAGACTGGATTTAAAAATAAAATGGTCTTAATACAGACACATTTTTCATAAATAGAACATAGGAAGTTGTATTAGCTTGATAAAGTCAGCATCACTGACTTATTTACTATATCTTCATGACAAGAACAGCTTGTGTGGTTTCAGTGATGAAAAATGAAGACATTATTTGTAAAAGTCAGGTTAGACTTTATGCATGTGCAACTTTTGTCCAGTCAATCTAGCAGAATGATTATGCATGAACAGTTTAAGTGAAAATAGCTTATTTAATCTGGAAAAAGGGGATTGACTGAGTAGATATAAAAGGGTAAGTAAGAAGAAGAGTATTTATGTATAAAAAGCACCAGTTTCTTTCACATACCATTGTCTAGCAGATGGTGCCACACACACATGAGCACACAGATCACCGAGTTTACCCTGGGGATATTTAGAACATGTTGCAACACACTGAACTGAAAGACGGCGCTTCACGTACACAAAGCTCAGTGTAGCACGATCAGAGAATGAAGGAACGCCCTGATCACCGTAAAGCAACTGCATACGGAAAACCACAAATTATTTACAAAATGATTTCCCTATGTTCCTAGACAAAACTAGGCAAACGTGCAGTAGATTAGAGGGCTGTTCATACAACATCTGTCCACAAATCATTTAACCCAAGTTCAATATATGAACCTCTTTGTAAATAGATGCTCAAAGAATAAGTGATCGCGGATAAAAAAAGACGAGATCAATTAAACCTATCTACTATGGAGGCCTCTCATACCAGTGCTTGCTTTTCCTTTGCCTCCCCCATTTTTTTCCAAAACGAGCAAAATGTAAGCCCCAAACTGAACCGTCTATGCCAATTCCTTCACTTTCTATCATCCTGTTTTAAACATTTAGCCTGACTGTCCTTGACTGAACAGCATGACTGAAAAATAAAGAACATTAAGACATGTAACAGGTTGTCCCTCTGGTTTAATCTAGGGTATGCAGTGATATTATATATTTCATATCTCAATAATTGCTTTTATAATAGTTTATGATATCAGAAAACTGTAATAAAAAGGTAATAAACTACACTTTTACTTCCTGACCCAGGCATGTAGCTGTGATATGTGGCCCTCCCCACAAAAAAACATGATAAGCAATAGTTTTACAGAAACAGTTTTTACATTACTTCACATCCTCATGATTCCCTATTGTAGTTATAGTCAGATATCAGTGTTTATTACCTTGCAGTTACCTTTTTTGCTGGCTTGGTATGGTGTATATGCAATGAGTCTTAAACATAAAGAATCCCAAAGTAAATATAGCTCTAATTAAAAAAACAGAGATGATGGGAGCAGATCCAACAAACAACATCAATAAAGGACAAGGGAATAATACAGATGGACCACAACTGTCATCATCATCCTCATCATCATCAGCTGCTCATGGAGCTCACTTGCAGCCACCTTCATGATACTACATACCATATTTACTTCAGTAGATGTAAGGATTTTTGTGCTATGGTACTTTTGTAATTGATCGGCTTTTGCTCTGGCATTACGTGATTTTTATGCTGGCATTAGGAACTGCCTACAGGCTGGACTGTGATAGGTGTGATAAGTTGGGTGTGTAATGTATTTTGCTGTATATAGATTTTTATTGTTCAGTATAGCACTAGGCTCTGCTTAACACTGAGATGTAATTTAAAGTGAAATAAAACATCAAGAAACACTTTAAGGCCTGTGGGAATGTAGGAAATGCATGAACATGTGTTTGTTTAGAATACTACTGCATGTCAGAGCAGCTCATTCTAATTAATAAAGAATTTTATTTGAAAATAAAATGTACCCAAAATCAGGTAGTGATATATTCCCAGCCCCTTTCATCACATTTTTATCTACTGAGCTCACGACTAAGCAGCAATCAGACTTCTGTCATTAGCTGGAGTCCCTGGTGGCTCTGATGTGAAACACTATTGTACGCCTTTGCATTGTACTTCATTATTTCTCGTTTGCTGATCATATTGTATACGTTATGAGCATCAGTGGTATTGAAGCTGAGTGCAATCGTGCTGTAATATAGTGCCATTGACATAATTGTTTTTTATAAAATAGCCTCTGTGTAGTTTGGAACCTGTCTGGAGTCCATGGTATTGTTCAAAAACAGCCGTATGTTTTTATCTATGGCTGTTTTTAAACAACATTGTGAAATAAAATTTGTATTATATTGATACGTTAGTAAAGCTGTGCCTTATGAACAGATTTGTGGAAATGCTTCAAAAAGGTCACAAGTGATGCTGCATTCAGAATGAGCAAACGTATTCATTCAAAGCGCTGAACCTGTTGGACATCTCGATATGTCATACAACTAATAAATGTCACATGCCTATTTTAGACGTTTTATGAATAAGGCGTAACGTAAAGGTAAATTGTGTACGTCTGAGGTTAAACTCAACTCTGACACATTACTCACCATCAAGCCACCAAGGACACACATGTTCCTCAAGCTGCTTTAGGACAGCACACAGCGAGATGAAGACAACCCACTAGCATCCTGTTTTTTTGAATATTATATACAGATATACACAGCTAAAAAAAAGGTTATTTCAAAGTGTGCAAAGAAAATAAAATTAAATTAACCATATTTTTTTGATTAAAGAATCATCTACTAGACTTTACATCCTCTGAGACAGGCAATAAAACACAATGCAATCCAAACATCTCACAAGAAATATCCTTCATGTGTGACAGCATGGAAATTAAAGAACTGAAATCTGAGTTACGGACAGAAATCATTTTTATTGCACTTGTACGGATTATTTTTTTTCACAAAGATAATAATGAATTCATGTTATATGCAAACGAACACAAAACAGAGTATAGAAAAACGCTCTGCGGCTTGTGACAGTCAGGGAAATAAGCTGTCAGGGGTCAAGGCATTTTCAGTACTGCAAAAGTAAAAAGCTTCTTTTGTAAATTACCGACAGTCTGAACATTACAGGAAAGTTACCCATACCAGTTACATGGTGCATGCATACACAAATATGTGCAAGCCTACAGGCAAAAATGACAGACTGTTTATATCAGAAGGCGCTGCTCTGCCATGTCAGCAACAGGTCTCAGGTTGAAAAAAATGCAAGCCTGCCAAATCGGCACATACTCGCTGGGCTGTCGAGGCACGCAAGCATACGGCATGTTGTTTTCCCACAATATCAGACTCTTTCATTGGAAAAAGTCTACATAATCTAATCAAACTGATTCAACTTGCTTCTATTACATTAATTATGCAATAGATTTAAAAATCGGGTGCATAGATAAGCCACTTCTGATAAAGGAACAAAGATAAAATAAGAACAGGTGAACTTGCTGCTGTGTTGCAGAATCTCACCCAACTCAGTCACCAACTAAACTTGCTCTTTTGTAGGTCAAAGGCCAGACCAGGATTATCTAGAACATTTTGTTCCTCAACATTTTTCTGACCATCACATTATTCCAATTCAGTGACTGTAATGCATGTAAAATGACTATACAATGACAATAAATAAATTTTTTTTCTTGGTTGAAAAATAATAATGAAGCTCAAAGGAATGAATCTCAATTACATCGACACCTGGAAAGATTAGAACAATCGTATCATCAGTTATACTACAGCATATAGGGTAATTGTGTACATTTCATTATAATAATAATAATAATTCTGTGTGATATAACTGAATCTGTTAGTAACATAACTACTTTAACAGTTACAGATAAAACGTGATTGCCCTTTAGTTTAGTGGACGCACAGTTAGGTGACTTTCTCCAACACCTGTTCTTATTTTTTGTCTACGCAACTTACCCATGCTGCCGCTTTACAAATCATTACCTCTATCAAACAAGTGGAATTAGTTCATATTCATTTTCAAACTAATATATTTTAGTCTCCTGCAAAAAAAGGCAATTTTTCAAAAAGTTATCCTGCATGAGATATGAGCTGCTGTTGCACACACACACACACATACACATACACACCACACACACACACACATTCACACCACTCACAGGCTTCTCAAGCTAACCTGTCACTATTGCATGCTCAGTGAAGGGTGTGAGAAGAAGTATTACTGGGCTTTTAGAGTAAAATCAACAAAATGCCTGCAGATTTATGCCTCTGTCTGTCTGGAGCAGTTCTCTCAACCACACGTGTGTGTCAAGCCACTTGAGTCTGCTGCTACTCAGACTGCACTTTTTTCAGTTATATTCAGTTTGACTTGATGCATGTGTACGTGTTAAATGTTAGCAGACATTTTTAAAGTATTTTGCATATATAAATATATAAATAAATGATATGATAAAATAATGGCTTCATGTCATAACAGACCCTGCAAGAAAATATTCTTGACCAAGCTAAACCAGCGCATAAATCGACTTACTAGGTGAATAAAAATACGTTTAAGGTGTGCATACACCAGTGATGTAGCACACACCATTATATAACACAACCGAAATCACTGAAATGGAATGAATTCAGTGAAAACACTAACAGTTCGTTTGTATTCGGTTGGAAACACTGGTATTATAATGAAACCCAGCAGGATTGAAACGAATGCAGACAGTTACAGAGTGCTATATGCCAGTTTCCTGGAACTAGTCGGTAAAACGGAACGTTAAAACACACACATTTAACACGGAGCAGCATATTAACCTGTTACTTACAGCACTGCCATGCACGTTTCTGACACATAAAGCTCGACAAGGACAAAAGCAGGCAGAGACACCACAGGGGATGTACATTACAATATCCAGGACGCGGGGGAAAAAATACATCAGCTTTTCAAATATATACTGCCTTAAAGCCTATAATCCTGTAAAAGAAAAAAAACACACACACACACAAATAAAGCCCTATTTTTAGAAGCAGTAAATCCGCAGCGGAGATGAACGAAAAGTGAAAAAAATGACATTTCTAAAAATGAAAAACTTACAAAAAAAAAAAGAAAGAAAGAAATATGAGCAGAGCGACGGGCTAGAAGAGCCCGGTCCGTGTGAATAGGAGCTCCGTGTGCACTCGGTTTACTGTATGGCTGGTGAGGCTTTAACACGGTAGCGAATGGACTCAGAATAGCAAATTAGTTCTGAGAATTTTGAGGCTGGGCTTAAACACGCGGGCTACGCTACCATACTAAACACCGTGTCGCCATAGCGTTTGACATACTACTTTGTACGATAATACGCCGCTTTGGACGTAGCCTGTACAGCCTACGTTGCCAGGTTTTCTTTTTTACTTCGGGTCACGTGACCGTCTGTGTCTGGACGAGTCCAAGTCGGAGGTAGCGACACACACGCCGAACGACTTTGTCTCACTAAATGAGAAGGATATATCCTCTTTTTGATAACATTTGCGATATTGATTATACATCAATAAACTTCATTCACCTCCCATAGTGGTATGAGTTCAAATACCGGGTGAAGGTTTATGAAATATCGATGGCCGTTAAAACCACGCACACCCCCGCCCTGTAAAAATGGTACGTCCACAAGCTCAAATTCCGAGAATTGGGCTCTGCTGATTCTTAGAACAGGGGTTCTTAGAAGTGGTGATGCAAGAAGTTTCTAGGAAAGCACTACCAGGTGATGATTTTTTTAAATTCTTTTTTTTCCTGTGAATAATATGTCACTTGTTCTGTGCCACTATGTCGGTCCGTGCAGGTGTCTGTCAGGGTTCTGTCAGACTGGTTTATTTTACAGGAGCTTGTGTTTCATTGCCAAGGCTGTTGTTAAAGTAGTTGAAGTGCGGGTCAGTGTTCGTGTTTTGTTACGACACGTTGGTGGTGTCTGCCGTTGACCGATCCGAGCAGGCAGCATGAGATTACGGGTTACGGCTCGAGCTCGAGCTCGTTCTGTGTCATGGGCTGCGGCGCAAGCGAGCGAGGAAGCGAGCGCACGCACACACGCACGCACGCAAGCAAGCACGCGCGCGCGTGTGTGTCTTTGAACATGGAGACTATGTTGACGCGCTGCGTGTCGGAGGAGCAGTCGGCTGACTAAAGTTACCGCCTGCGCTCAAAAGTGGCGGAAACGTCTCCGGGGTGTTGAGTGGTAGCGTGCTGAGTGGTGTGTTTGAACTGTTGGGATTGGGGCTGTGTGAGGCTCGGGCTCGGGTCCTTTCAGGCAGTTTGACGGCTTTTATCTTTCCCTGCTGCTGTCGGCGGCTGGCGGGCAGCGCGCTCGTGGCGGAGCTTCCACTTTGCTGTACATCTGTTTTGTGTTAAATAACGGCTCTCGGCGGGGCTGTCGGTGGAGCTGTCGGTGTTGTCCGAGGCGGACGCTTCACCTTCCTATAAATAAATCAGTGTGCACACCGCTCACAGCGCCCTGAGCCCTCACAACCTCAGTGCCGAGCTTCTTTTAATTCCACGTTGCCTCACGTGCCGTAAACATGCCTTTATATAATAAGCCTCCAGTGCAGTCTGGTGCTGAGCTGCACACTTCCGTGCACTTTGGTTTTCCACGGTAAAGTAAAGCGCTGACCGTTTGGGCAGAAGAGGGGAGCGGGTACCTTGCCACTGATCGGCTCGCTCTGTTCCACAACTGTTTTTAAGTTCACTTGGTCGCGATCCATGTGCCTCGGCGCTCCCTACTGAGGCGTGCTGCGCTATTAGACACCGGACCAAGCAGCGCGTTTTATGCCCCATAAGAAGCCGCGCTCTTCCAGACGTCTTTAGAGACGGATAATATTCATGAGATCAACTCTGAGGAGCTGGAGGGTCCTCTCCTGACATGCACGAGCAGATATGTGTACATTGCGTCGTTATTAGCGTGGGGACGGAATGGTTTGCAAACAGGTCGTGCACTAGACTTTGGCATTTAGCATGAGGGTCATAAATCAGTGTTGGTGAAGGCGCCGCACATGCTTGCTATTTCTGGAGCAGAACTAGCAAAGCTTGCGGATTGTGTTCGGCAGACACTTGGGCACTAGTTTTTACATGTAAAAGTTTAATGCTACTGTAGAAAACGGTGCATATACGTAGAATAAATGCGCCGGTTATGAGGGGAAAAAATATATGCAAGCATCTGATTTTTATATATATATATATATATATATATATATATATATATATATTAGTGTTGGTTGTGTGTGAAAGTCACTGGGGGTAGACCCAAAAAAGATCCTAGAGCGT
>JAOVYV010000016.1:17786461-17802924 GCA_025674545.1 Hassar affinis | reverse complement strand
CCCTACACCATACTAATAAATTATTGTGGTCTAAAATGACAGGTGTTTCAGTTTCATTGTCTAACCCCTGTATGTGGAACAAAGGTAATGCATGTCAAACAACTATCTCATATCTTGATATAACCGATATGTACCACAACAGTATGTTTGTGTATCTGAAAATAAATAGTACTAATACTCCATATTCTGTAGAAATTTGTATATCCAGACAGATTTGGGACTAGGGCATCAGTGACAGTTGGAACTAACAGCTCTCTAGTGAGGTTCTGAAATCTGGTAGCCGACCTTGCCTGCGGACCTCCTGCTGAGCTACAGCATACTGAGAGCGCTCTGTAAGCCCAGCCTGGAACAGAACTATCAGATGAACAATGTCTCCAGCATTGACAGCGCTTAGTGTGAAGTCTCCTTTCAGAGTAAGCAGACACACAGACTGGCTTCTATAATGAACAAGAGAAGGAGCCATTAGGCA
Organism: Hassar affinis; assembly: GCA_025674545.1. Taxonomy (NCBI): domain Eukaryota; kingdom Metazoa; phylum Chordata; class Actinopteri; order Siluriformes; family Doradidae; genus Hassar; species Hassar affinis. The sequence continues at coordinate 17,802,455 of JAOVYV010000016.1, read as the reverse complement.
AAACAGGATCAAATCACATGCTCAAATAAGTACTTTATAATTGTAGATCTGTTGAACATATAATCTTAAATTCTTTAGAGAGTGATCTACCTCTTGGTGTTTACGGCATTCACCATCGGGTAGGGGAGCTCTAGAAACTTCCTCTCACGTTCATCCATGAAGGTTATTCCGGTCCAGTTGATAGCCATGATAAATTTGTTCTTGGGTAGGGAAGGACCTGATAATGTTTAATATCAAATGTAATGTGAATATCCTTTTGATGCACATTTTCTTACAATGACAAATTAATTGCAATACAGTTTTTACCTGAAATTCTGGAAACCTCAAAGAACCTTGAGAAGTACATTGGCCACTTCTGCCGGGCATAGTCCACCACTTCTGCTTTTACTTGATCAACTTTGGTCTTTGAATTTATATATGGACCCTGATAGACAAAAAGAAATCCTAAGTAGTTACTGTACAACTCTTTTTCAGCCAAACCTTCATTTGCTCAAGTGTTTGTCATTAACAACATGGAGAAAATTATGAGCACATAAATATCTGCCGTACTTGAACATGTGCAGTGTGAACCATCTGAATCCATTTGTCCTCTGACTTGGTTTCCCGTAGTTTGGAGGTAACGCAATCCTGAACAACACTCTTAGCATTCTCCATACTCTCAGCTGAGTGATACTGTACAAAGAAATGCTTTGCTGCCAACTCGACAACTACATCCTCCTGTGACAGATAGTACAGCAGAGTAATTAGTCCCTATATTGAACAGGCTACAGTTTGTTTCATGGTATACAGCTGTTTTGCAATGTTTATTTGACTGTTCAAAAATGATTGCAAAGAAAATCAGGTTTTATGTTCTCATTGAAAGTATAAAGAACAAATTAGGTCACTGATGAACAGTGATGTCAAAAGGTGATGTCGCACTAACAAAACTTATCCTATCCATCTGTACTCCATCAAACAGTGTCAGAGCATGGTCACATACCTTCTCACACTGATACTCGCCATACTTCAGTCCTCTAATGACCTGTCTGTAGATGAGGTTTGTGCTGGTGCTGTCTAGGCTACAGTCATGCCAGGGGGTGAAGATCTCTTTGCGTAAGTAGAGACGCCAAGGGGCGTGCTGCTCCTTCCCACCCTTCCGTCTCACTTCCTGCTCACACTGTGATATAGCATCCATCACATGCTCATGTCCACTGCCCAAAGTCCAAACCTTGGGGAACACAAGAATATACTTTCCTTGAGCAGCCCAGTCAAGATAAATTAGTTATATTACTTATTACTAGCATACCTTGTCAAAAACAGCTACATAAAGCGAGAAACCAAATGTGTCTTGTAGTTTAACTTTCTGAAAGAGAGTCTGGCAGACTTCTTTAGAAGTAGATGCCGAGTCCACAGGCAGACTGAGAGTTTGCCCATCCATAAGAGTCACAGAGATGACCATTGGTTTCTTAGTCTTGGTTGCCTAATTGAACATAGTGATTAAAATGCAAAAGTAAAAAAAAATAAGGGTAGGTAAAATATACATTATGCATTAATACAATACAAAATTGGAATCTTTAGCCTGGAACCTTAAAGGAATTTTTTTCAGCTATACCCAGAAATTTCCAACTATCCCCAAAATAATGAATACAGTTGTATTTGATTTAGATGCATAACACGGACCACACTGGGATATTAAAATTAAATTATGAAAACTTTGAAAAGTAATAATTGCATGAAATAAAAGAAGTATATTAAAAGCTTGTTAGATTATTATTATTATTCCTCAAATGCATTCATAGGTATGCTATTGCATTTAGAAAAAAAAAATGCTCCTCACCCTCATTGTGCAGTCAAACACATCTGAATAAACATTAACTGCTTTCTGTTGTATACATGTGCTTACAGATGTCCATGTTTGGATAGTGTTGCAGGCAGTGATGGGGACAAGACCACCCATATCGAGTCTTGTTAGTGTGGCATCACCTAACCTAATTTGTGACCTAATTTGTTCTTTATACTTTCAGGACAATTTATGAAAAATTCACTTTTTAAGGTTTTGTGCATATACAGTTGGGTCTCTGGAGTGCCTACCAACCCATAAACATTAAAAAATAAAAATGCACCCTGTTCTTTATATGCTGTCTATTACAGAAAACATGGGATCATGGGATCATTTATACTGGACTGATGCCCCACCCCCCATCTAAATATCTATCTACTGCATGAGTATCAGCTTGGGAACCACATTTGTGATGGTGTGGAAATTTTTTCTCTAAGCATAGACCACACTTTCACTGGCCACCATGGCATCTATGCAATATGCCTATTGGCCCTTTTAACTGGGTTTGGAGCATGGAAGTAAACAATAGCAGGGTAAACTGCATGGCTAGGACATACAGGCAATGGAACAGTATCACAAGTGCTACAAGTCTACCTTTTTGCTCAAAAGTAAAAAATATAAATTAATTAAATAAAAAATGTAACATTTGTGTATTAAATGGACTACAGCGATTAGGATAGAAGAAAGGGCCAAATTTACTATCCTGAGAGTGCAGCCTAGTGATGGGCTGTTTTATAGGTAATTAATCCAAATTGTGCATTGTTTTGACCTATGGTCATAGTGTGCATAGTTAACCCTTAAATGATTCAGTGTAACTATACAACATGTATACAACATATGAACAGTGACTCATTATCATTTAAACCAAGTGACTGGAAAGAGCTGTTTTAGACAGGTTAAAAAGACAGCTGTAATTTTTATTCCATGTGGCATTTTGAACAAAGAATGTCACAGACATATCATTGAGACCTGATGGAACTGTATTATCTGGTGGAAAAGTAGTAAAATAAGTCCACTTTAAAGGGTCTGAATCAAAAACAAGATTTGGGATTTTGGGGTGATCAAGTCAAGACCAAGTCTTTGGAGTAGTCGAGACAGGTACTATAAAAAAAATTTCTTTTCAACGGATTTAATTAGACTTATTTACCATCATGCCTTTTAATGTTCAAAAATGAAATGTCTGTAGGGAAGATTGGGGAAGCCTGGCCCTATAGACACCCAAATCTAATTATAGCTGATTGCTTGCTCATTTTTTGGCACCCAGTTTGACCAAAAGACTTCAAGGAAGCCTTGCACTCTGGGATTGCCTACATTGTCAGCATTATAAATCAAATACAGTACATAGCAGTACAATGTGAATTACTTAATGTGGATTGCTTTTATTTTTTTACACAGTATTTACCTGTAGTTCAAGCCAGCTGGGAGGCTCTCCACGCACGCCGTTGGCCACAGTGCGCCTCAGTCTTTCTGCACAGTACGGAGCATATCCAACAGGGCCGAGACGAATGAAGCTTTGCAGGTACTGAATGGAGGAAACGTAACTAATAAGGAACTTGTAACCTAGCTAAGTTACAATTATGAGGTGAGAGTGCTTGACTCACCTTAATGAAGCGCTCGGTGGGAGGAAAGATGCCGAGGCAGAGAGACAGAAGTATCCAACCTCTGTAGAAGCTGTTGCGATTCCCATTTTCTTGGAGCTGCTTACAAATCTGGCAGTAGATCTCATCCCTTAGAAACAAAAACCCAATAAGTATAAATGTGTATTCAGTGCCAACTCAGTGCTACACTTCTTAGGACCTATATATTACTGTATTTCAGGAAAGAAATGGTAAGTTAGGTATGTTAATGATTTTTATATTATCATTAACACTTTCTTTGAAGTCACTGACCTGAGGTCACGTTTGACAATGCCATATCTTACAATGATGTGCAACTTTTCAAGAGACGTGAGTGGACGGTCCAGGCTGAGTCCTTCATCAATCTTGTTCTCCTCTTCCTCGCTAATAGTTTGTACAGTGGGTGGTTTGGAAACCTCAGAGCCATCCTCAGGCTATTTATGCAGAAATAGATGAGTTGGACACTGTTATTATCAGATTGTTCATTTTAGGAAGGTTATACTTTAATGACTTAACTAGTCTTTGCATATTAAGAGGTCAGTTACCCAACTGTATGTGCCATACCTCTTCCTCAATGATGGATGGTTTTCGAGACGTCTTTCTGTTTGATGACCCTTCCTCAGGGATTGCAGAAGTCTTTCTGTTCCGGGTCAGCAGATCAACAAAGGTAGAGGACTTCCTATTTTCTGATGGTATGGCGGAAGCTTTTCTGCTTGGTACAGCTTCTTCTGTCATGGCTGATGTTCTCCTTTTTCCTGACAGCAGATCTGTAAATGTTGAGGATTTTCTGTTCTGAGCTGGCACTTCTGGGGCTGAAGACGCTTTTCTTATGTTTTTGCTCCGCAACAGTTTCTAAAAAAAAAACAAAAAACAAACAAAGACAATGTGTCATCTAAAGAGTAAAGCATAATCATCAAGAATAAACCATAAAGAGTAAACTGAACTACACACAATGCATTCAGAAAGGCCTCAGAGCTTTTCACTTTTTTCACATTTTGTAGTATGTAGCGGCCTTGTGCTAAAATAAAAAAAAATCAAGAGCTCCCCCATAAATCTGCAGTTAATAACCCATAAGGAGAAAGCAAAAACAGAATTTTAGAAAATTTTGCAAATTTATTGAAAGGCAAAACAAAATTTCACATAATTATTCAGACCAGTTGCGGTCAGTGTTCAGGACCTCAGACTGGGCCAAAAGTTCACCTTCCAACAAGACAATGACAGCACACAGCCAGGACAAATGCATTGTATGTAAGTTCAGAAGTTTTTATTTTTTACTTTTCCACTGTTTGCACAGCTTCTTAACCTAAAATCTACATCAAGATTTCTGGAAAGCTACATTGGGACAATTTCTGTTGTAGACAAAAGAGCTGGTCATAGACTTCCAGAAGAATAAGTCTACGCTGAGCCCTGTCTCCATCCATGGAGGTTGGTATAGGGACAGTGGTGGTTCAGTGGTTAAGGTGTTGGGTTACTGAATAGAAGGTTGGGGGTTCAAACCCCAGCACCACTGAGCTACCACTGTTGAGCCCTTGAGCAAGGCCCTTAACCCTCAACTGCTCAGTTGTATAAATGAGATAAATGTAAGTCACTCTGGATAAGAGTGATTAGACTGTTGCTGATGGCCTGTGCTGTTTCCCTTCATACATAATCATTGCACAATGGACAATAACAATTTTCTATCTATCTCACTCTATAACAGATAACAGATTGTGCATTAAACAGTCATTATTACTGTTATGTACAATGTAGAAGAATGTCTATTGGACATTGCACACATATGTACACTAAGGACCAGAAAAATTTATCGACCACAATACTTAGTAGGTCCCCTATGGGATCTTGGAGGGAATGTTGCACAGTCCTCACGCTAATGTTTGTTGATGCCCCAGCATTGAAATCTGATGTTACTTGAGGCAGTGTTGCATGCCTATCATGTGAAAACAGCAATGCTGCTTGCCAGCCATCCTTTTATGATCACACTACTATCGTAAGTTCGAGGTTTGGCCAGAATTCTTGCAGTCACAGTGAACCCTTGAAATGCTCATACATAAAATTCCAAACTTTGCTTCTACCCCTGAAATGCTATGACCCGTCTCACAAGCTCCAACTATTAAACACTGAAAATCGCAAAATCATGCTAAATTGCCATTCTTACAGTGGAAACAACTCTTGAAGCTTCCATAGATGTCTATTACTTTACTGGCAGTGGCGGACACAAGCAGAGTTTTAACATACCTGATCTAGTCCAACCATGTGGCTGAGACGTCTGTCTTGCTGGGCTGCCACATCCTGCTGTATAGAATAATCAGCATATGTTGATCTGTTTGTTGGGACTTTCTGAGCTTTTGGTTCAGGAAGATCTCCCATAAACCTCAAGATGATCCACCACACTGTTAGAGAAGCCTAATAGGAGGAGTTCAATTGAATACATAGCATTTAGTTGTTAGTGTTGTGCTAAGTCCAGGACTATCAAAGTGTTGCATGATTCATGAACCAAAAGTCTGATTTACCACCACATCATTTTCCTCTTCATGGTACAACAGCGGTTGGCGCAGTCTCTGGCGCACGTGAGTGGGTGTAGCAGCACCCTGGAAGTACATAGATGCAAACTTGGAGAATGAGTACTCATCCAAATCATCATAATCTTCATCAGGAAGGTCTTCCACCATAGGAGCATCATCCAGGTCTACTTCCTCCAACACAGTCCGCTTTCCTTCTAAATCCTAGGAACAAACATATGGATTACCTTAAAATATTATTATATTTATAAAATAAAACAATATTTGGCATGGAATGTTATAAAAAAAAGAAAGGATGAAATTCTGCCCAAAGATACAGTTACATAGTTACAATTCAAACTAAAATATTTGCTTCTGACCTCAAATCCTGAAGGTGCCTGGCCCTCCTGCCCTCCCACCATGCTGGGCAGGAAGCCAAAGATTGTGTCCACCATTTCCTGATCATTGATCAGCTCAGACTGTTCAGCAGCTTCCTGCTCTCTCTTCTGACGGAGAATTTCCTCTAGCTTCTTCTGTCTCTGCAGAGCAGCCAGCTCTTCTGCTCTGCGCTCCTGCATTGACAAAAAGGCCTGCAAGCACAATGAGTTACCTATGAGTTTTTCATCATAAAATGCACCATAACATCAATGAGGAAAACACAGGAAGACAAAAGCCTGGCATGTATAGAGAAGGTGGTGAATACTCAAAGTACAATGTAGTAGGTTTTACTACTTATACACATCTATCTAGTCAATAGTATCAGGAGTTGCTGTTCGGCTATTAACACACATCGTTCTTCATCTTCTGGACAGATTTCCGGGCGTGCATGCCTCTGACATGAGCCTGTAGGAGGGTGACAGCGGCTCTCTTTCGATTCCACTCTTTCCTTGCGAAGTAGGTGTGGGTCAGTGCCTGCAGCAGCAAGGTGGCCTTCCGCTCCAGTTCATACTGACGTGCCAACTGACGAGAGTGCACAATAGCTTGAAGCCGATTATATCCCAGCCGGACCTGTGCATAACATTACCAAATGGATCACCACATTGCAGTACTCACAAGCCTATCCAAAGACAGCCTTTCTAAAAAAAATAATATGTACAATATATATGGCTGTCTGAGAACCTTTCAAAGCAAATGTATTATTTAATTCCTGCTAACTCACCACTTTATAGAGTTTTCTGCCTTTGTGCCCACGCCAATACTTCTGTACAACCACAGCTGCAGACCTTTGTTTAAGAAACTGTTTCCTGCAGTCAGGAAGATTAGTATATTGAGCATAGAACAATTTGCACATTTTTGTTGGTTTGTGGTTATAACTTTTCAAGACTAACCTGTGCTTGTACCCTCTCAGGACTTTCTGGATGACCAGCGCTTTCTCGTTCAAGGCTTTGTCCCGTTTCAGCTCCAGCGTGGTATCATCGAAATCCTATAAGAAAGTTTCAATGATTCTAGTATTAGGTAATAAATCATAGTCTGCACTGATTGATCATGACATGTTGTATGACCTTACCTTCAGAAACACTTTGGTTTTGCCAATTTTCCAGTCATCACCAGAACTAAACACATTCTTACAAATACTCTCACTGCACGCCTTGGCACTCTCCTGGAAGAAAGAAAAAAAATTGAAATAAAACATAGATAGAAACATAGAATAGACACAAATTAAAAATAGGATATACAAGAATATAAATAAAAGTATATCTATTAAGTATGTTTACATAAGCAAATATCTATATTAACTCAAGCATATAAAACAAATTTGTTGTATTGACCTGTGTGCCAGAATTGCACTAAGTGGAATGAGGTAGATTAATGCCAAATGAGCATAAACCTAACCAGGAGTTGCGTCAGTATTTACAGTGTTTAAGTGCATAGTGAAAGCGTCATTGAAGTAGCGGATTATGATATATTGCCCAGGGTGTATTAACAACACATTATGAGTTGTGATTGTGATTCAGCACAGTTCAGACAGCAGGAGATCTGTACTGTCTTTGCAGTGTGGAGACTGGTTGTAGAGCCTTATAACAGTAGGCAAAAAGATCTCACATGGCACCCTTTAACACAATTAACACATGCAGTTGTAGCAGTCTGCCACTGAATGTGCTTCTCAGTTTATCCAGTGTAGTATACAGGGGGTGTGAGGTATTGCCCAAGTTGGCTAACACCATGTTGAGAGCAATGCTGATACTAACAAATGTACATTTTTGTTGAACACAAGCCAGGTCTTTACTCTAGAATTAAAAGAATAGCTGGATTATTTTATTCCTCACCGTTTTTGGGTCACAGAGGACAGAGTTGAGTAGGACACGATAGCGATCCAGAAATTGCTGGAAGGTATGACGTATCGGGTAGCCAGCTTTCCTGATGCGAATGGTCTCCATCATACCCGAGTAGCGCAGCTGACGCAGACACAGCTCTCTGTCAAACAGCTGGATTGTACAGAAAACAGCATGAGAGAGAACACAATAAATTGATCTCTAGCATTTCTCTAGCAACACAGTTATTTAATTTGTCTACACATTAATTATACAAAGGAATAGCTGGATTATTTTGCAGTGACGTTACCATGGGTTTCTTAAAGTCATTTGGTTTGATGCAGCGAATGAAATAAGGCTGACATGCAGTCAGAGTTTTCATCAGGGAGTCCAGAGACTGACGAAACTGTCCACATAAAGTGGGCACTCGCTTCTTAGTGTCTGCCACTTGCTGAAAGGGAACGAGCATTAGCAACAAAGCTTGGATCTCTATGTTTAAAGCAAGATCAAATCTAATTTAAACTCACCCGCACTGAGCTCGTGGAGGTCATCATCATCTTGGGGTTGGCACTGCTCTTCCCGTTGGTGGAGAGATCACTCTGGAAGATCTGTTTGAGCAGCTTATTGGTAGACGTTTCCACCAACATGATGAGATCTGCACTAACAGCATCCCTGTTCTTTTCCAGAAAACCTTAAAAAAGAGCAGAATGAAATAATTATGAATACTTTTTTTTTTGCTGCAAGATAGCAAGAAATTTCTTCCGTTACCTGTAAGGGGAAATTACCCATTTCTATTTACCTTTTGAGTCATAAGAAACTGGCCCAGCAAAATGATTGATTCCAAAATTGGTGTTGTGACTGTTCTTAGGTGGGATGTAGACTTTGCTTTTCTCATGAAACTTATCCATCTTTTGCAGCAAGGTAGTATCTGTGCCCTGGCATTAAACAAAATCACATCAGTAAACATTTACCCTTATAGTATATAACTGCGAAGCAAACTCTGTTTAATGTCATTACACAAAAATGGATTATAATCTCTGTTCTAGTTATACCACACTGCTATAATTCTCATTTGTGATTGTTCAGACAGTGTTGATTAAATGATCTATAACAGCAGATCTGATAGTAGCTCCAGCTGTCATTCATATTGAGTTTCTATGAATGCACTTGTTCTAATATGTTATCATTTCTATGGTAACAACTCATCCACAGGGAATTATAGAGCAGACAATCTATATAATCTAAGCCTAATAAGAATTGAATATAAAGATGTTATATTTTATATGATTATATATTTTCTGCAAGAAGATCATTACGTTGTTTAACATTAATGGTAGGGGAATCAGGATGTCAGTGCTATGTAGAGTTCAAAGTAAATTTTCTATCGTGGGTGAGTTTTCAAGGTGCTTGAATTTTGTCTTAAAATATCTGAGCTTTTGTCTTAAAATGTATTTGTATTTAGAGCTGCTATACTGCAAACTAACTTGTCTCGCTGTCACCATAACATTAAACAGATAAAAGAGCATTAAATGTTTAAAGAAGAATGATGTCATGTTATAATTTTAACACATTTTTAATTATAATCATTGGCAAATTGCTGTGGTATATGAAAAATAAAACATGCTGTTAATTACCAAAGAACTTTAAATTAATTAATATATTTATTAACATTAATTAAAGAACTTTATATATATTAAAAAATATTTTTTAGCCCCAATACATCACCTGTTCATTATTTTCCTATAACAGGATGACTCGTCATGTTTTATTCCTTACTTAACAAGGTGGATAATCAATGCCTAGGTCTGTGTCTGTATTGGAAACATCAAATCATGTATATTTGCACCTTAGGAAAGTGACTCTCTTCATCAATAAGAGAAAGAATGTTGAGAGGTTTGATGGCCAGCACATCCAGGGTGCCTTGGTTGTCGATGTAGTCAATGTGTTTCCAGACAATGTTCTCCTGTGCGTACTCCTCCTGCTCCAACTTAAAGACATGCTTCACAAAGAACTGCTGTAGCTGCTCATTGGCGTAGTTAATGCACAGCTGTTCAAAGCTGAAAAAAGACCACGCAAATCAGAATATAAAAATAGTCAAGTATCAGACAAATGTTATCGATCATTTTTTGTCATCGAACCTGTTTTGCTTGAAGTTTTCAAATCCAAAGATGTCTAGCAAGCCTATTGAATGACGAGTATCACTGGACTCCTCAGAAGGTGGCTTGTAAATGGCATTGTTGATTTTCTGCACAATCCAGACAAACAGTCTTCCATAGATGGCCTGTGCAGGAAGATTATACTCAGGCTTAGCAGAGCTGAAAGACTTCAGTTAAGGCTAACAGGAATGGTACAGAGATATGAAAATGGATTCGTTTAAAATCACAAAATGGGTCCTGACCTTCACAAAGGCATCCCTGCCATCACTTGCTTGCACTGCTGAAAGAGGTTTAGATACACACTCTTTGTTAGTCATGAAGGACCTTTGAGTCAAACTTGCATCGAGAGTCTTTATGTCCACCTGCAGAGAAACATATGAAACCAGTTAGGCATATTCATTATGTCAAAGAACCTTGTCACAATAATGAACTTTTAATACATGTTATTTTAAGAATTACCTCCAACAACTGAGTGGCCATCTTGAAATGGGTCGAGGTGACAATATCACAGCCTTCCAGATTATTAGAAATGGTGGCTTAAATAAAAATTAAAACAGAAATCCTGAATATGAAGGCTATTATTATGACTTATCACAGTGAGCATCCAATGACATGATCCTATGAAATGTTACCCTTAAACACTAAAAGCCTCCTCACCTTCAAATTCAGTGTTGCCTAAGTGGAGAATGGCAGCAAGCAGCTTGTGAATTTCCCAGGACTCGTTCTCTGTGAATGTTAAGATCTTCAAGGCTGAGCGGAAGTGGGCATATTCCTTTATATCATCCCGTCCCTCACAGGAAGTGCACTTGCCCTGATTGAAAATCATAATGACCAAGTAAGCTGTTATTCGAACCATCTTTGCAGTTATGAAAACAGAGGTGTGAAAGCACCATACCATATTCAGGTAGTTGTACTCCACAGCATTACCCAGAGACAAAATTTTCTTCTGTTCAGCCTGCATACCCATCAGCATGTAATAAAAGATGTGGTAGTTCCTCTCCTCTTGAGCCTGGTCAGGTTTTCAAATGTCTTTTACACATCTTTCCATTTAACAAACCTTTTCATTAAATCTGGTGTCAGCTTGTCATGGTCTACCTGTCGACAGACACGTGATTTCTCCAGCAGGTACTGTTCAATGCGGGCTCCTTCAATGGCTCCTCCTTTACTGAACTGGATATCGATGTACTTCCCGAATCGGCTTGAGTTATCATTGCGAATAGTCTTTGCATTACCAAAGGCTGGACACACAATAGGTTTTTTTTTTGGACCAATATTTCAACTACTTCATAAAATGCACTCAATAATATATAATATAAGTCCAGTGTACAGAGTTGACTGAGCTACCTTCCAGTATGGGGGTAGCTTCAAGGACCTGTTGCTCTATCCATGATCGCTGTCCACTCACTGCTGCCAGGAACTGCAGCATCAGTTTGGTGCTCTCTGTCTTCCCTGCACCAGACTCCCCACTAACAAGTATACAAGATAGTTTACAAAGTGTGAAATGTACAGGATCAACATTATCCAACGTATCTGTACAGCAAACAGCCCTAAACATAGTTACGGATAAACTATCATTCCAGGAATTCTGAAAAAGATTCATGAGGGGTGTCTCTCACCTACATATTTTCTAGTGCAAATGCATTCCAAAATGCATAAAACAACCATTTACAGTGGTGTAGGATTTGCTTTAAATACCTTGGTCAGTAAAGTGGTGAAATTGAGCTACTCTCTAACCTCTTCATAGCATTCATAAAAAATGGCTGGCCTGATTTTTGGATTTAAGATGCCATAAGACACCAAAGATGCATGAGCAGAAATTCAGACGTTTTGTAGGGGACCTCAGACTAAGCACAGAGATCCAAGTGTGTATGACTGACCTGATGACGCAGCACTGGTCTTGACGGTTGCGGCGCATGTTAAAGAAGCAGCTGTCCGCAATGGAGAACACATGTGGCGGCAGTTCACCCAGACGCCGGTTTGTGTACAACTGCACCTGCTCTGGAGTGTAAATCGGCAGCAGCTGGTACGGGTTGACCGCCACCAGAATGGACCCTGTGTATGTCTGAGAAAAGAGAAAATGAAGGCAGTGTGTCACAAAAACATATAGTCACCTGTACAAGGAGGAGTTAGTATACATAGGCTGGCAGAACCCCCCTGCTTTCCAAAGATAATGAGTCATCTATATAAGTTTTCATTTTTGACATCCACATCAGATTATTATGTTATTTGCTTTTAACAAATGTTCTGAAGGCTGATTGTTTTGTGAACCTAAGAGCAACAGCACCACCAATGGCTGTAAGAAAAATGCACTTGATTTGGACTGATTTCTTTGTAGCCCAGACTAAATTCATGTAGTCAGACGATTACAAAGACCATCCACTGCTCTACAGTAGTTATTGAGAAGGTACAAATGAAATACAGTTGTGAGTTTTATAAATATAAATGAAGTTGATTATTTGCCTTATTGTCCTCTTCCTCAATATAGATATACAGAATATAGATTAAGCAATGAAAGTACAAATGACACAAATGGACAGATGACAGATGTGTAGGTTTATTGATGTTTGTTTGAACCGTTGTTGTTTGAAAAGGAAAAGCTTTATGTTAAATCATATTTCATTGCTGAAGTATGGATAGATATTGGATTTTACCCCTCATATCACACACAGCTGTCGCTAGCTATACATATTAGTTTAGGGGAGCTTTTTCCTCCAAAAATTCTGTAGTTTTCATATAATAGAAAGCAAATGCCAAATCATTTACTATAATTCTGCCAAGTGTATTTTAAGAGCTTATGTTCCTAAGCACTACTTTATTGAGTGTGGTGAATCCTGAATAAATTCATGAATCAATAGAACCATTTTCTCTAAAATGAAAGAAACTTTGACTGTGACACTCCCTGTCTTGCTGGGAAATAAACTTTATATAAGGAAATAGTACTGATGGCTACACAGATATGTGCTGCAGTACTCAGTGTGAGCCTCTGAACAAACAGAGGCATATTCGTTCCTATGGAGATAAATAGACCTGCCATTAACCACTGAGGGCAAAGTCTACCAAAGCAGGAAAATGGCCTCACGCAGACAGAAACTTTCATTCATTAATTCACTAAGCAGTGCACTGTTTTTAATTTACTGTCTCGTGTTACACTTCTCCGAGTCACTCACATAGATGATTCCCTCCTTGTAGCGAATCAGAAGGTTCCTGAGCAGGCCAGCTTCGTTAAGGTCACCCAGCCGAATCATGTCATCTACGCCATGAATGGAAGAGGCATGCATGTGCTTCAGGGAGTTGTCCTGTTTCTTGACCTTGTGCTCCTGAGATTTACATTACAATATAAAACATTCAGCTTTTTCAAATATCTGACACATTGGATCAGTAGGGCTCTGTTGGGTGATATTACCTTTCCTTCATCATCTATGAGTTGAATTTGGCCCGATTCTGAGATTCTGACCTCAGCACCGATCGGTACACCAATGCTAGTGTCCACCCACACATAATCACCCTAAAGCAAAATTGGAAATACAACACAATTTGAATTAGCTAGCTTGCTACTATACAACATTCCAATACCAAACACTTATAAACATCCTAAACAACAAGAAAATACATTTCTGAGTGGGATAAAATAACTTTTAGCATGATAATAACCTTAATGTTACTCATGACAAAATGAATAATTACATTTTAAAGTAGGTGTTCTGAAATAATTGCCACCATGTGTCTTACCTGTCTTAAGACCACCATGACTGCCTTACTTTCTCCCCCTGGCTAAGTGACAGATAAGAGTAAAAAATTACTTTTAAATAAAGACATAAAAACAGACCATCCATATGAAATTTGTTTTATCTACACCAACACAGCCCATAGAAATCATAGGATTAGCCTTGCTATGAACTTTCAGCACTTTTATATATTTGATTACATGGCATACAGAATATTTTTATACAATCAGAACCACACCTGTTATGTATATCTGAACAGAATAGAGCAAAATATGACATTTACCTATTAATTCTCGAATACTTGGCAAAATGCTTACAATTTAGAATTGTATTCCTTTTTTATGTCCTTATATTCAAAAGCTTTAAAACAAGTGAAAAAACTAAACTGCCACTTTACCTGTATTTACTGACAGAATGTCCAAGGGGAAGAAAAGCCTCTGGTCGTCACCCTGTTGTACTCCTAGTGAGGATCAGGTGGTGAGGTTAGGCGTTTCCTCGCAAACACCAGTCATTTATGACACTTTGACTTTGTTCTCTTACATAAAGCCTTCAGTGAAATTATAATGACAGCAACAGATGGCCTGAGTTCACCCTACTCTGAATTATAGTTTTATAATGATAAAACTTGGAAACATGAATAGAATTCAACCCATAGGATGTACAGCGTATAAAATGGGGGGAATTCTCTCTATTGAGTCTATAATGTTATCTGTACATTGTTAACAGTGTGTTCTGTACTGTTTGTAACTCATACAAAACGTTTTGTATTGATCTGGAAACTGTTGAGAGCACAGGTAACATGATGAGGAAAAATGGCAGCCACAAAAAGGGATCCAAAACCTGATTCTAAAATCAAATTCTGTGCAATGTTCTTAGAATCAATATTAGTGGTAGAGACACATACAGCAGCCGCTGACATCAGTGCAACCGAGATCAACATCAGAATGAAAAATATGTGGTCTCTACAATAAAAATAAAACATCCAGTGAGTAGCAGGTCTTGTTGTTGAGATGAATCTCATCTTCCTTTCAGCTCAAAGTCAAAGTCACTGAAATCACATTTTCCCCTATCTTATATATATTTTATCTGAAGCCCTGAGAAAACATGCCTGCAAAAAGTCCTATAAAGGCCAAGAATGATCTTGAGATTATGGCACAGGTGTGGCCTCCCAAGTTTATTTACTTGGTTTCTTGATATTACCTTGCCACTAAATTGTTTTATATAAGACTAAACCATATTAAAACCAATATACTGATGTACCCTTGCAATAGTTAACAGCTGAAGCAAAAATGTTTTTCAGAAAATTGAAAAGCAACATTTCCTTTTATTTTATGAAAGAAAACTGAGAACATGTCTTTTAAACAAGTTCAAGGCTCTCTACTGCCTATAAAGAAAGGCTGTTAAAAAGCCACACCAACCCAACTGACGCTTGACATTGTGCTTGGTGAGGTAAGGCTTGCATGCAGCTGCTCGGCCATGGAAACCCATGCCATGAAGCACCTGGTACACAGTTTTTGTGCCTATGTTAATGCCAGAGGAGGTTTGGAACTGCAGTTATTTTGCAGTCACTCTGAGCATTGTAACCTTTATGCACCATATGCCTCAGCAGCACAGAGCAGGGCAGAAATGCCAAAAATTAAAAGCAGAATACAAACCGGATTCCAAAAAAGTTGGGACAAAAAACAAATTGTGAATAAAAACTGAATGCAATGATGTGGAGATGGCAAATGTCAATATTTTATTCCTAATAGAACATAGATGACAGATCAAAAGTTTAAACTGAGAGTATGTATCAATTTAAGGGAAAAATATGTTGTTTCAAAATTTCATGGCGTCAACAAATCCCAAAACAATTGGGACAAGGCCATTTTTACCACTGTGTGGCATCCCCCCTTCTTCTTAAAACACTCAACAGACATCTGGGGACA
>JAOVYV010000016.1:17739978-17752300 GCA_025674545.1 Hassar affinis | reverse complement strand
CCCTACACCATACTAATAAATTATTGTGGTCTAAAATGACAGATGTTTCAGTTTCATTGTCTAACCCCTGTATTTGTGGTACTAATTGTTGGTTGGTGCTGTATTTTTATTATTCCTGTGAGCAGTTAGCGGTTGGCTGCTGTACCGTCATCTGTACGCTGTGAGACTTGCCTAGTGCAGTTCCAATGGTGTTTAATAGGTAAAAAAAGAATTCAACAACATCAAGCATGACGGATAGCAGGCGGGTTTCTTTTTAGAACCTCGGATTTGCTGAGACGTGACTGCGTAAAGTCACTTCACTGAATGGTGTCACTTTTTCAGTCACTATGCTTATGGTAGGGAAAAAAAGCATACCATGATTATGGTAAGGAAAAACATGTGCATATTATGAAAATATTAGAAAATCCCAGTAATTCATTTGTGTATCAGGGGAGTGTATGGAACATTACCAGTGCAATCTGTTTTAGCTTAGAGAAGTTGAATGCTTGAAATACTTTCAATTTGTGAAAATCTTCCCAACAATTCAAGCATTTTCTTTGTTTCATGAAAACTCTCCAAAAATGTCCAGAGTCCCATCAGCATGAGAGCCCCTTTGTGTGAACATTCTTGCTAAAGAAAGGCAGCATGGTGACTGTAGAGACATGAGCATGAAGCTGGAGTGATGGACGTATTCATACTGCAGGTTTGCCTACTAGCACTCAAGCAGGTGGCAGAATTGTTTTCCCATAGCATGGCTGCTTTCTTCTGTGCGCAGTGAAAGATAACATTCATGCCGATGAAGGAACTCAGATTAGAGACGTTTGTACAGACTTGCACTGTTAAAAAAAACAAAAAGGCTCCTTTTCCTCTTGAGTATATTCCAAGGAGGTACAAAAAAGAGGGGGAGAAAGAGAGAAGAACCAGGCAACACAAAGTTTTTGAAAATATATATATTAAAGTTTTATTCAATTAATGAAATGTTAATGGCATACAAAAAAATCCCATTCCAGAAGTTCACAGCAACATCTAAGTATGGGTCAACCAGTTTGAGCAAGGTGTCTACACTGGACCTTACTAGCTCTAATATTCTAGTTATATAACTTATTTGTAATGCAAATCTTTGGCATTATGTTCATGTCACTAGATACTATAAAGACACAATAATATACAAAATATATTAACATCTTTTCTTTTTCAAACAGCCCTTACTGTAAACAGTCCAATTAGAGAACAAAACATTAGGACTCCCACTACAAATCATTGGCCAGCAAATAATCTGTTTGGGAGCTAGGGTATGGAGGAGAAAAATAGCATTCAGTGACAGTAAAGGACATGGTACAATACTGATTACCCACATTTCCAGTAGAGAGTGAGAATGGCTTTCCGCGTAGGACAAATATGCATCTACCCTTATTTTACTATCAAATCCCACACAAGCTTGCTAGCCTTACTAGAAAAGTCACATCACATGCTCACACAGGCAGCCACTTTGACCATAGAAATGCAAGTTAAGACAGTAACAATTTTATAATACCATACATCAACTACCATTTTAGCTGCATTCCATATACAAAAGGCATGGTTTGTTATTATTAGTACTTTAACAGCCAAGATGATGAGACATGGTCACACATGAAGATGTTGATGTGTTCATGGTAGAGCCAGCTACCATAGCACAGAGGAAATAAATAGACCCAGAAAGAGAATAGTGGCGTGAATGCCAGTCATTTCACACAGGCCAGAGGTCAGGCAGCAGAGAGCCTTTTTCACCAAGCAGGAACATTCCGGCATGTGAGACTGTAGCTCCAGCTTGTCAGCGAAGGACAGGGGCATGCTGGGTAGATGTTGTTAGAGGCCCAAAATGATAATCTGGCATTTAAAACATCAGCTTCCCCTCTGCGCCTCAGACGAGTGACATCTCTTAAGTGTCACTAAAAAAGACAAGTACATGCCCGGTAGCCGAAGTCCACAAAAGGAGGCTTCTCATTCCACTGCTTAAAACGGTGAGAGAAGCCCACTGGTAGCCAATTATAATAAGAACACCAACTGTAATGTTAATTTAGTCAAAGGGAGTGTCAGAGTTCAGTCAATCGGTATTTACCCAACTATTCTGGTAAACGGTGTAACCCTAGGCCTGCTGGTTTATGCTATACTTGGCTTCCTGCAAATCTTATCGTTCTTTTTTTGGGACATTTAATGGTCAGAAGGACCAACGGGACTGTGTTTTTATCCAGGAATGCAGGATATAGTTTTACACAGAATGCTAAACTGAGATGTTCTCAGAAACACTGCCCTTGGATAATGCTGCAAGGGAAACTGGGCATGACGAAACAGTTGGGTGTCGAAAACAGACATTCAAAAACATTGTCTTACTGAAGTTGTTCCTACTCACATACAACACTCTTTAAAGAAACCTCAACCTCACAGTTCAGCAGCAATCATCATAAATAAAAATACATGGCAAAAAGCTCACAGATATACTGTTTTACATGTTCTTATGCCATTTCACAGCAGCCTCTTGGAGTTCTGCAGAGTCCTGTACAAGTACATCGGATTCAGAGGTGAGCCAGGAGATATTTCCCAGCACTGTCTCTTTTATTTTACATAAAGGGAGCTCAGCTCTCCTCTCCGCACTGGGCAGAAATCTGGGGTTCCTCTCTCTCTCTCTCCATCTCTCCCTCTCTTTCTCAGCTCCTTTAGTCTGTCACAAAGCTGACCAGCTTCTCAAGCATGGTTAAAGATCTTGCTTGGCAATTGTCGGGTGTTTCAGATTCAGATGTCATCAAGCTGAACACCTTTCATGTGTACATGAAGCAGAATCAGACTGGATTGAGTTACAGTTCCTTTCCAAGGTGTTTAGATGAGAATCTCCACCATGTCACTCTCAACATTCTTGGCAGCACTGACAGGAGTTTGGTTCTGAGGCTTTTCTGTGGTAGCATCTGCAAAGAGACATGGGGAAATGTACATTGCAGTCAGTGGACATACATAATTCCCAAATTGCTTGAGTGTGTGCAGTCAGAGTCCACTCTAAATAACCCCATGTACAGTGCTCTACGGGTTACTGTTTAACCTGTTCAAAGGGAACACTTGCCCTCTTTTGTAGGCAGTAAGAGCCACTAATCAAATAACCAAAATACCATTTGTATTAAATTTCTGGGAGTAGAGTATGGCCAGGTACGTACCAGAGTTGGGTGTCGGTGTGTGCTCGCAGGCATTTGATGAAACTGTCTGCTCATTGCACTGGGTACTGCAGTCTCGGCTCTGGGCCTTAGCAACTGAATGAGGCGCAGAAGGCATAATCACGGCTGCCGTCTGGTCATCCGAGAGGCTCTTCCCTGTCAACGCAGACAGAAAAAAGGAAGCGGTTTAATTGCTGGCTCCTACACACAAGTGCTCCTCCACCCTTCCCTTACACACATCTGCTCCACTGTAGACATCCCTAGCCATCCTGGCAAGTCTATTCCAGAACGGGGAGTTGAAAACGCATTCCGATTCACAAGACCAGGCCTATTTGAGGGGCATCGGCAGCAGCCTCTGCAACATTATTTTGGATAAGCAAATTCTTTCCAGGGCAACTTTACATAGCTGTCTACTGAAGAAGCTTCCAGTTGTCTGGATAAAAGTACACACTACATTGCTTAGGCATTTCTAAGCCTGACTTGCTAAGCTCTGACCCTCTCACCTTTAGGCCGCACAGTGCTGGTGGTGGCGACGGTGCTGATGGAGGGGACGGATCGGGCTGGGCGAAGACCTGAGAGTTCAGGACGAGCCTGCTCTCGCCGTGAGCGCTCCTGCAGGACCTTAATCATGGCGTCCTTCTCCAGAAGCTTGGCGTACAGTGCTCGGATTCTGGTCAAGACAACACAATGGATTTACCACTCGTGGTCATGGACAAAAAGGTGGACTTGTAGCATAACTCTAAAGATAACTGTCAGTCAAATGTGATTTTATAGAAAAGTACCTGTTCTCCATCTCCTGATGTCTGTGGTCAGATGATGGCAAGACTCCATTAAAGCTGTTATTGGGGGAGTGCCGGGGAGAATGGTTAATGATGGTTGTATCCCTGCAACAAAGAAATAAACTACATCACAATCATGCCCAGGAGGTCAAAATACTTTCCTGTAAAGGCACTTTTTACCATCACTCACCTCTGGGCAGCAGCAGTGGCTGCAGCATCCATGGCAAACTGGCGCATCGTGCTCTCCTCTAGATACTTCTGTTCCCAGCGGGTGATGTCGGCCTCTAAAGCCAGAATGCGTTCCTCTCTCTCCCTTAGCCGCTGCTGCAGAGAGATGACATTCAGACTGGACGTAGAAGTACTGACTGCCTGCTGGCCTTTAGACTGCCACTGAAAATAGAAATGACAAATGGTTAGAAAAAAAATCACCCAGCCAGTTTGTCAAGTCCAAAAGATGAGATGAGTGAAAATTTACCTGCTGTGCCCTGAGGCTCTTCAACTCTTGCTCCAGTCGGGTGCGAAGCTTCATCTCCAGAGCCTCCCTTTTCTCACATGCGGCCTGAAGCTGGGCCAAAGCACTCTGCAGCCTCTCCACCTTCTCCACATATGCTCTCTTCTTACGCAGCTCTTCTTCTAGCTGTCTGTTCCGTGTCTGAGCAGACACCAGAGCCTGCTCTAGCACCTCACGGCGTCTACACCACTCCTCTCCGGAAGCTCTCAGACACTGCAGCTCACGCTCAAGCTGCTCCCGCTCTCGCTGATGCTCCTCACCTAAACATACAAAGAGAAAGAGACAAAGAATATGAGAACTGTTTCTATTCCAAAACTGTTTTCTTACAGTACTTCTAGAGGTGTACTGCAGGAAGCATTTTTGGCATGCATCCTCTTGTTCTCAACTTGAAATGAACTGCGTCACTGTGGCAGAGATACTGAGCATAGTTGTTAAGAGGGCCACAAAATGAATAGTAACACTTAAGTTCTAGGGTGTGCCTGCAGCATTCCCCAAGCCTCGGCTTCATTCTAACGGATCCTTATGAGACAACCTTCCCACAGGACCCTGGAACAAAAGACGACTGCTTGATTTACACACGCCTGTCTGGACTTTACTCTGACCCAGCATTCCAGAGATCTGGAAAAATTCCCAGACTACCATCTAAACTGCAATTTAGTGCAACAAATTCAGCCACCCCAATTAGCACTTAACATCTCTTAGCACTGACAGAACACAGCTTCACTTCTGTTGGCTTGTTTTTTTAGGGGGTCTGAATATGTTGCAATTAAGAAAGAAAAAAAAAAACAATTAGATATTCAGCTCTCCCAAGTACTCAAGCCCTGATTATACGACCCAAAATGCTGGACAGGAATGGAATGCAGACTTCCTCTTATCCACTTATTCACACAGGCATGTCTTTATATCCAGTGGGACTCTGGAATGCCTTTGGTCATGGGGTAAACAAGTAAAAGAAAAAGCTCCTCAAGGTCACAGGAGTATTATCGTATGCATTGCTTCAAGATATGAGATGCTGAATCACCTCTTCCCTTGAACTAATAGTAGATTCTGAAAGTAGATATCAGAATCTGCCAAGTGTTGAATAATGTCAACACTTGCACATTAGTATTTATACAAGTAGCCATGGTGCATTTTAAGACAAACATCTTAGTACTTCAGGGGAAAGCATTTCCATTATATAACAAACTAAGGATCACTTTGAGCAGATTACTTTCCAGTTCAAGGTCCAAATTAACGTTCTTGCGAAAGGGCTGTAATTCTCAGTGTCGAATCAAACAGCTTGGCCTGAACAGCATGGGTGAGCGACATACCAGAACATACCAGAATCCCTTAAGAGATGCCAGTGCCATCAGCAACTGAATACCTCACTCTGTGTTGCACAATACCTGTTTACTCCATGCCTGTGTCTGCATTCTTTAACACCACTATGCCCAAACAAGGAAAGAAAGTGAGCCAGGTCTTGCTTAAATCTGGACTGGGTATCTTAGGCTCGCAAAGAAGGGTGATCTGGGCCTCTTCCACCGAGCTGAGGGGGTGGGAGGCATTCCAGGAGCATGGAATAGCCCAAAATACCTGAAAATATTTCTGGAATCCAGGCCACATTTACTGATGCTGTTAATAATGGCAGGCTCTCAAGTTCTGAGGGCAGCTCTTTTAGCTGGATGAGAGCATGTTCTCCCTTCTGCTGGGCCTCAGCTACCACAACCACACCACAACTCAACGTGCCACTATAATTTGTCACAGGAGAGCTGGCCTTTGCAATGCTAATGGACGCGTAATCTTGGAATGTGATTTGTCAAAACAAAAGCTTTATCAGGAATTACAACTATCATAAACATGTGGATGAGTGTTGCTGAAGGAATGTTAAGGTATGTACCAGTAATGAGAAAAAGCCTAAACTGCTGCTGCAGTAGCCCAGGGTTGAACAACAAATGAAAAGAACAATCATTTAAACCGAATTTCTTACGTACTTTGTTCAGCCAGTTTGACAAAGACATGCTGGCTGTGGTCTTGATCTTCCATGGCTGCTCTCTGTTTATTAGCCGTTTCCAGGCGGTCTAAAATAAGACACAGATGTAGAGTAAATTCATATTTGCCAGAAATCAAGTTTGCAGCCAGTGGCACAATGTTAAAAATATGTTGTAACCCTAAATAGGATTTACTGATTTATGAGAAACATCTTTTAAACAGAACTTACCCCTAAGGTCTCTGTTGAAGTCGTGAAGTCTCTTTATTTCACATTCAAGCTTGTTCCTCATGGTTTTCTCAAGGGTCTCTCTCTTTGCTGATCCCCTCATAAGTGTCTCGTATGCTTCGGATATCCTCTGAATCTCCTGCTCCAGCTGGGAGGAGGCAAGGAAAGAATGCTTTAGTCAAATATTTTCTTTTTACATTTGATCACAGGAATTAGTCAGTCGCCACCTGAACAAGATTAAATGAAGCTCTTTATGTGTTACACCTAAAGGTAATTGAGCGGAGATCACTGAGAAGGAGAGACATGGAATGAGCTCCGGTCCACATTATGTTTTCCCACAAGTGAATCACTCTCACGTTCTTTAGGGACTGGGAATTGAATCAACATTCCAGAAAGAGCACTTATGGGTCCCAGGTGTTTGCACACTCATCTGTTCTGCATGACATGGCAAGTCAAAGGAACAAAGGAACAGGATACATTAAAGACATGTCATTCATTGTACATGTACTACATGTACCAAAAGAGACCAATCACATGCACAGAAACAGAAATGCTGCTTCGCTTTGCCTGCTTTACAAACACAGCAAAAAAAGACACAGGCTACCATGGGGGGGTCATGCTTTAGGGGCAAAAGTGAAAGAGGCCATTCAGTCTGGGAATCCACAGCTGTGAGGTTCAGTCTGTCAGCTGCAGGCTGCCCAGAATCCCCTCTGCACTCTCAGGGACACTGGGATGAGCTCAGACATCTGCTCCAACCAGCAGACAAAAGAAACCTCAGAACAACTCAGCAAAGCCCCTCCTTTTTGATCAGTTTATGCCTATTGATCCAGAGGAGCAAGGCCTGAGCTACAGAATCTGCATGATTATAGGCAACCCACTTTTGGGACAAGAGCAAAATAGTAACCAGGGTAAATTACTTTCTTCTCCTTTGATTTACCTTTTTTTTTGCATTTGGTACTGGCAAATGTTGGGAGGTTTAGCTATGTGTAAATTCATTATGCCTTTGCATACAAAACACAAAAGTCTCACTGTATCAATGTATCACTTTGTTATCAAGAATGAAGGTGTTTTAAGCTACATTAAATGACACATTCTTAAAGAGCTAATCTCTATGGAACGCAGAATGTTGGCTGCCATTAACACCCACTGTTAGCACAAAACTGAACATAACCCAACAATAGTATATCACAAAGTTGATGACAATAAGCAGCTCCATTTAAACAGCAATTTCCCAGCCATTGTACTGATATGCCTAGGGAAAAAAACTAGGAAAAAGACTAGTTGGAAGAAGAAAGGGAAATGCTTTAGAAGAAAAGGTATATTTAAAGATGCCAGGTTAGGACATAACCAAGTAATTACCTTTTGTAGTCGTGTTGCTTTTTCACTGTAACTCTCCACTTCCCTTTTAAGTCTCTCATTTTCTTTAATCAGCTGCTCCATTTGAGGATTGGGAGCAGGGATACTATAGCCTCCGACTATGACCTCCTGGCCAGCAGGGGTCAGTGTAGGCAGGGCATTTTGTCGAGTCGCCTGTGTTTGGGCCTGAACGTACCTAGTACAAATACAGAGGCAGATTTGATTAATTGTTGATGAATACATTGTAAATGGCAGTATTGTATGGTGACTGCATGATGGCCCATTTACCTGTGATGCTGAGAGTGGAAAGCAGGAGGCTCCCTGTAATAGAGGCCATTCTCCTGAGAATGGCTCAGCATATATCCAGGGGTTTTGACCATCAGTGGGTACTCTGGGGGTGGCCCACGGTGATCGGACCCATCGTGCACACCGGCAGCAGCACTACTAGACAGCTGGGGGTAGCTGTGTGATGAGGTCATAGGCACCTGGTCATGGGCCCCGTTTCTCTCCAGTGACAGCTGCATGAGGCGCTCGCTCAGTGATCGGGCATGCTCCCGTTTCAGATCCCACACATTCTGGTCCTGTTCGAGTCCTGAATCTGGGCTAAGCATCTCTGGAATGGTGTGCTGAAGTCCAGCCTGGACCCTCTGGGCAGCCAAGTACTGAGAGTGAGCCTTGGCCTCCTCGTAGGTGGGCAGCTCCTCTGTGTGGAGCTGGTAGAGATGGCACGCTGAGCTTTCGGAATGCTGGTAGTCACTCTGGTGCTCCTGTCCCTGTGGCTCCTGACGCATGGATGTCTGGAGGAAATGCGAATCCTCCTGTGTGAGGCTTTCCAGAGATGAGCGTGGGCTTCCGGCACCTCCACCACTACTGCTGCTACCCCCACGAAGAGCCTGCTGCTGGATGGCCAGGAGAGCGCGTGTGTCCGTAGGGTTCCCGTAGCGCAGCTGCTCCTGGATTAGCCGGTGCAGCACCGTGCCTGATGACTCCTCTGCAGTTCTCATCTCAGTCTATTTGTTGTGCAATAGCAAAAATTACTCTTGTAATTGTAAGTAATTCCTTGGTCAATCTGGAATTGCATAGGGGAAAACATCTGGTTAAAATAGTTTAACTTGTGTTCAGTTGAAAATATCCAAAACAAAATAATTGCATATACCAGCAGGATATATATATATATATATATACTCCACGGCAAGTATTTCGCAAAACTTCTGTTTCTAAATATCCAGGACCTCAGGACGTTACTGGAGACTGAGTAACATTTCTGCACCAGTCGTTGCGTCAGTTGTTTCCTGTTGCAAACGTTTGCGAATTCTTTTCCATTGCCTCACCTTCTACTACACCTCCCGGATTAATGTGGAAAAAAGTCAATTAGGCTAGAGGAAGCAATAACAGTAATCAGCGCTTTGTAATGATAATCCAGCGGCTGTAGAGGCAACAAACAAACCAAGTCGCTATTTGGCTCATATTTGAAAGCCATTCGACTACAACTTACATGTGAAGAGAACCTTTAGAGGAAAATGCACAGCCTCGGCCTGCTATTAAAGTGCCTCCAGTGAACATCAGAGGAAAAACATCCTAACCGGTGATCAGCCAGACAACAAGATATCGATCCAGATGTGGCACTCTAGCCTGTGCAATCCGTTTACTCTAAAACATCTGTAACTCGCTATAGCGCTTTAGGTGACCGGTAAGATCGGACAGTTTAGTGAAGCAACACAAAACTGAAAACTGTCTGCTGGAGTGCGCGAGCCGATCCATTTAACAACTTTAAACTCACCGAAATCACAGTCGCATCACGGACCAGCATAGGGCTGAGGACGGCGGAGGAACTCGGTGTAGTTCTGAAGAGTATAATCCTAAACCATGAGCGCACGAACAGTATATATTTCCATTGGTGTTTCCCCGTTGAGCTCCTCCAGTAGAGTGAGGCACTAATAAAGCGCGAGGCGCGATTGTTCGCCGCGTCTGGAATGTTTGGAATGCGGAGCTGCGCGCGCCCCCACCGGGCCAACACGCGGCCGCGGGAGCGCGAAGAGGAGAGGGGGAGGGGCGGAGCGCGCGCACAAAGGGCCTACAGCAACCCTGCACTTACACCTTCCTACCTAATCTGCAGCAGCAGTACTAATAATAACAACAAAATAATAACAATTATTATTATTATTATTATTATTATTATTATTATTATTATTATTATTATTATTATTGTTGTTGTTATAATTACACAATGTCTAAAATTCTAAGTGAAGTATCTGAACTGTCATATTCCACTGGTCAAAAGAGAACAAACACAGAACAACACAGATAGGGATTATAGAGATGATATTTTCATTGTTCATTGCTTTTTTAATTAATTAGTTATTTGCTAAACAAGAGGATGTTCTAACAAATATCCCTCTCATTTCTCTACACATACTTTCTTTTTCATAATATGTCCCAGTACTGGTATGGCTGGTATTGTCTGGTTTATGCCCAAGTGTAAACCTTTAAGGATGTAGATAAACTCCTATAAAAAAGTTATATAATCCAATACTGGAAAATCAAGTGTGGCTTTTATGGTCAAATGATAAAAACATTGATAAACACATTCCTGTAACGAATGAGCAAGGGATAAAACATACGATAAAGCAGTACCAGTTTTCGTATGGAACAAAATTGTTGTTGTTATTATTATTATTATTATTATTATTATTATTATTATTATTATTATTATTGGTTGAAACGTCCAGAATTGTTAACAGGAATTGTTTCCTGTGTCCTGTACCCTAATAACCATTCCTTCTTATATATAACAATATATAACATGTCCCAGTTGTTTTACATACAGCCAAGCAGCTTTTCTTTTAGCAAAGGGAAAGAAAAAAAAAATGAATGGCAGTCAGACCCTGTAAAAGGTAATGGGCCAACTTTAAAATACTGCAACAAAGTAGAAATCAGTATATGCAGGTTAGACATCAGCTCACAGCTTATACTCAGTGAGAAAGATTTCTTTCCACTCTCCGACTGATACTAGAGAGATTAAACAGTCCAAAACTGAAAATATTCGATTCTGAACGGAAGCATGACTTTGTTGGAGTCCTGTGCAGTTAAAGACAAATCTGATTTAAAAAGAATAGATATTAAGTGCTTCTGTTTGGTGGGGCGTATTTAAATCCTGCCTTGTGCCAGTCGATTGCAGAGTGTGTGTCCATGTGGACATTGAGGGAGGAGAGTGTGTATGTGTCTGTGAGAGGCATGCTGCTTGCCAGCTGTCCATAGAGTGAAATAGCCCACCCCCTTAATAAGCTTTCAGAGAGACGTATTGTTATCCCCATGGCAGACATTACAGCGAGAGGTCTGCCATCTGCTCCTGAACGGTTCAACCCCCCATTACAGCCTTATACGATTTACACACATACTCACCCACTGCTCCATCGTTCACATATATGCACATATGTCGGTCTACACGGGAAAAGTCTGTTATAACGAGTGTACAATCAGCAACACTATACGCCCCCGTCAATGTGAGCTCTTTCTCATAGTCCTGGATGTCACAGAATGAGCTTTGGTGTAGTTTTTAGACAGGATATGCCTGAGGGACAGCAAACTGTACCAACAACCACACAGCACCAGCAGGTTCAAATCCTGAATGAAAGTTTGTGCACAGCAGCTACGCAGAAAGTTCTCATTCGTTCTTGTGTGCAGTTCCTTTCCTGAACATGTAGATACACCCTGATCACTATAGATCTGCATGACTGCGTCACAAATTCCTCTGTGGAAAAAGGTGGTGCATTTCTGTAGCAGGTTGAATTTGAAGCAAAAAATAAAGTTTCAAATAAAGGCGATATCTGTGTTTTTAAGAGCTGTTGTATAGAAAGAATGCTTACAATATAATATTCAGAACTAGCCCTATAAACAAACTTGTGGTGGATTGTTGAAAGTAAGAAAAAGCTCAGAAGGAGGCATTTTCAAATTGCTCTATGTAGTCAGCATAGCATAAGCTATCTCTCCACAGTTTAATTTTTGCAGAAAAAATCGATCAAATGCAGTAGTCAGCCAATATTTTGGTGTCTGAAATATGCCTCTTTCCTTCTGTGCTGGAGCTAAATGGGTAATGTTGCTCAGAATTCGGGGAAGATAATAGATACATCATACACTTGCTTCACAATATATCTTTTTTATTATAAAAAAGCATTCATTCATTCATTTTCTTAACCGCTTATTCCTTTTCAGGGTCATGGGAGAGCTGGTGCCTACCCGGCAGCATAGGGCGCAAGGCAGGAACAACCCTAGGCAGGGTGCCAATCCATCGTAGGGCACACACACACACACACACACACAC
>JAOVYV010000016.1:17698173-17708559 GCA_025674545.1 Hassar affinis | reverse complement strand
GCTGGTCCAATTTAGCCATGAAACCTCCCACACTAAAATGACAGGTGTTTCAGTTTCATTGTCTAACCCCTGTACACCATGACAAGGAAAAAACCTGTATTAGTAACAAAAGCTAATTAAAACCATGGTATCTTATATCCATAGATTTTTCAAAATGTGTTCAGATTTGGAAAGAAATGGTTTTGGTCACCAGTATATCTCAAAATGTTTCTGGAATATTTTTTTCCCTTTCCTTCTTTTCAGGAAAAGTGCTTTGTCCTGCCCAGCATTTCTGTTGGAGTTATTCTATTGACTACCACAGACATTTTTCATTTTTGTAATTAGCTGACCTCTATACTATTTGCCCAGTATAACCCAGTGGTGAATAGTTATTACAATTTAATTCAGAGAAAATGTATTTGGATGTTTGGTGTGTCTACAAGGTGTCCCACAAGCCTGGCATAATAGGGTTAGTGTACTATATATATTTTATATTACAGACAGTGCTATGTCTGAGAAAGGAATGACAAATCCAAATAATTCTTCTTACAGTAATTCAAAATCAAAGAGTTCATAGTATGTATGTATGTGTTTGTTTTTTTTTGCCATTTTTTAATTTTTCCTCCATTGCCCATGGAGGCAGTGTAGCTCAGTGGTAAAGATGTTGGACTACTAACCCAAAGGTCATGTGCTCAAATCCCACCACAGTCAAGCTGTCACTGCTGGGCCCCTAAGTAAGGCCCTCAACCGCCCACCGCTTGGTTGTGTAAATGAGATAAAAAATGCAAGTCGCTCTGGATAAGGACATCTGCCAAATGCCATAAATGTAAATGATGCTGGATCACTAGTAACTTACAAGGTGCACAAGGAACAACAGTAACTGTAAATTATTGTTTTTGTTCAGAAAGACAAAGACAGCAGCATATGCGAATGTGTGCGTCTGACATGAGCTGGACGTGTTTACTTTACAGCACTGCCCAATGATGCGGCCCCTGAGAACACACGTAATAGTTCATGCGCAGGCTGTGTTTCTCCCAAACACACCAAGTGACATGGAGGATGAATCATCCACATACACACACCCACTCCTATAAAACACATTGTCAAAACAAGCTCATTTAATTCGGTCACTTCAACAGGCACTTCACTGAAACAGTCCATTTAAAAAACATGCATAAATCTGTGAATCATACACATAAATATAGAGCATATTAAACAGAGGGAGTGAGACAGCGAGAGAACAGGATACAAAGTGAACAAAAAAGGGAGTAAGAAATGGAAAAACATTCTAAAGTGCTACAAACCACAGTCAGGACACGAAACCTGGTAAATCAGTAGTCAGAGGTTAAAGGTCATAATGGAGATCCATGTCCAAGTCATTCACTAGTGCAATCGCTACAGAGGTATGGTATGCTTCAATGCTGCACAAGTTACCAAACATCCAGCAGTCAAAATGAGGTCCCATTCGATATGGCTATTTTTCTTTTTTTCTTGGCAATAATCAGATTTAATGGCAATGACTTTTTCCTTTATGCCACTGAATACAAATAAAATTTCTTAGCTGAATATTAAAGGCACTTTGTGTGTGTGTGTGTGTGTGTCTGTGGGGGTTAATGTGGGCTGCGGGGGCTGCCGTCTTTGGCTAGGTACTTGCGGACAGTCTTGGCATTCTCCTGCTTCATGCTATGGATGTGGAAATCCAGTCGCCGCAGCAGCTCCTGAGAACGCTGTGTCTCTTCTTCCGCAAAACGAGAAGACACAGAGCCTGCTGGAGAACCTGCACAATTCTCCTACATACCACAGAGCGAGAGAGAGAGGGAAAGAGACATTTACCCATCTTCCTCACTCACAATCATATGTGCATTACAGTTTATGTGTAAGCTTTAATCTCAGTAGCAGAGCATCTGTGTGATTTACCAAGGGCACAGGAAGAGGGTCTCCAGCAGAGCCCGAGCCCTGGGCTCTCTCCTCTTCGGCAGCAGCGCTCAGCAGTGCCACTATCTTTTGGGTTTTACTGACTGAGGAAGATGAGGATTTGGAAGAGGAAGTGGAAGGTGTTGGTGAAACAGCAGGTCTGCTCTCCTGTGACTGGTCATCAGGTCGGAGCGGGGAGGAGGAGGATGACAGGTCCTCCAGCTGCTTGAGGAGTGTCTGGATCTGATGCTCATAGTGCGAGGAGCTCTCTTGCAAGCGGCTCTTCATGGCCTTCATCTCCTGCTCACACCTGCAACAGAACAGCTGGAGGAAGTGACAGTCGTACACTGCAACAAGGCTACAGATGTGGAGATAATTAGTTATATTATAAATGACAATATTCAATAAGCACAACATTATTGTCTGCAGTAGAAGCAATGTGACAACTGTATTGATTATACTATTGGTTGCGTATTTATGATTGTGGTGCATTTTTATAACCATTTAACAGAGGAAGTAGTGTTGGGGAGAAAACTGGACCATTGCAATTTGCCTTAAATTCATCCCCAATGACGCTATTCAGCCACGGATGCGCCTCTTCCCTCTCATGTTTGTATCTCTGCAAACGCTTTCGTTTCTGGGGACGTGGTGGAGGGTCGGGTGTAGATGTTTTTTCAGACGCGCGGGACAGGTTTGTGGCATGACGTCTGTTGCTAGGAAACGGTGACCGCAGCACCAGCCGGTAACCCCGGTCCAGAGTAGGCCGGGGGTCCTAAGAGGCTCCATGACCATTCTGCTGGCCTTAGTATTTCCGGTATTTTATTTTATGATTAATTGTTACATTTATTGTTGATGTGTGTGTGACAGAGATGAGTATTGGACACTTTTGAAAATACGGAACAAATCGAGTCCCGTATCGGTTCAATACGGGACACAACATTTAACTGACGAATACGGGACGATTCCGTATTTTACGGGACTGGCAACCATACAGGTCCCTACAGGAAGTAAACGCACAGCTGCGTTACTTTCGTAATTTTTTTTTAACGCGTTAAATATTTTAAATTAATCGCAACAATTAACGCGTTAATTTTGACAGCACTATTTAAAACCTATTAAAACCTGCCATTCTGCCAGATTATATCCAACATTTTGCCAGATTTTAAGAGTGATTTAAAACAGTGAGCATGTTTTTTAAAACAGCTTAACTATCGGTTTTGAGTTCGTAGGCCTTTCCCTCATTGGAGTAGACAAGAGTTTGATCTCATAAGACTAGAAGTAACTGGCAGAGATGATTTGTTATGAAGTCTTGCTTATAAGACTACCCTCTCCTGGTTGGTTTCAGAATTACAAGAAACATGCATCTCTACACCTGGCTCTAGTATTGTATGTTCTGTATATTCAACAATGGTATAGATATATGATGCATAAAATCACACAGATACAAATGAAGAGCTTCAGTTTGTGCTCATAAACATCAGAATGAAGAAACAGTGTGCTCTGTGTGACTTTAACCAAGGCATGGTTGTTGGTGCTAGATGGACTGATCTATTTCAGAAGTATTTAAGAAGCAGTCTCTAGTGTTTACATAGAATAGTGATCAAAGCAGAATGCCTAGATTCAGCTAAACTGGACAGACAGACAGACAGACCCAAACTGGACACAGACCTCTCTTACTAACAAGGTGTCAATCACAGAACTGTCACTGGACATTTAAAACAATTCTGTATAAACTCTACAGACTGTTATGTGTGAAAGTCTCAGAGGATCAATTTCTAAAATACTCAAACCAGCCCATCTGGTATCAACAACCATGCCATGGTTAAAGTCACAGAGATCCCTCCCATTCTGTTGTTTAATGTGAACATTAACTGGAGCTTGTGAGCTGTATCTGCATGATTTTATGCACTGTGCTGTTGCCACATGATTGGCTAATTGGATAACATTTGCATAAAAAGGGCAGGTGTACAGATGTTCCTATAAAAGTGGACAGCGAGTATAAAAATAATATAAAATTTGCCATTGGGGAGAAAGAATTTATATTTGTTCTTGTGATAACTATATACACACTGGTTTGTCTTGAGTACCTGTCATGGGTGTGCACATTCTTGCTGTGGCTCTGCAGCAGTGCTCTCTCGTACTTGTCCTGCCATGTCTGGTTGCTGGTCTCCATACGGGCACGGACCTCTGCCAGATCCTGCCTAAGCTGCTGATTCTCTTGCTCCAGACTGTTCAGAGAGGATACATAGCTGTCCCTCAAACTTGCTAGCTCCCCATCTGTCCGCTGAGAGAGAGAGAAAGAGATAAAGAGAGAAGAGGACCTTAGCAAAAAATGGTCCAAGTACCAAGATAACATTATTTTTATGTTAGATGTTTAGATAGTAGCATGCACCTTTGGGGAGCGTGATTCAACTCTCTCGAGCAGGTCATTCAGGTGCTGATTCTCCAGCTTTAGAGTTTCCAGCTGTACCTGTGTCATCTGCAGGAGGTTGTGAATGTGTCTCAGTGAAGCAGTTTAGATGAAGTCTGGATGACACATTTTTTGGATGACTTTGGGATGACAGAGATAACTTTGTACCTTGAGTTCTGCTGCTCGTCTCTCTGCCCGCTCCACCTCGGCCCGTAACTGGCGCTCTACACTGGAGGTGGAGCCTGTAAGCGTGGCAATGGTGATGTCACGTTGGTGTAGTTCACTTGTGAGCTGGGACACCTCTTTCCTCATTGCCTCTACCTCAGCACTACGAGTTAGCTCAGCCTGCTGGAGCTCCTCACGCAGCTACACAAATAGAAGGAAAAAAATTTAAACAGCCAAATATTAGCATTACCATTCAGTGTCACAGTGTTCTGTATTCACCCGCTTGACTTCAGTCACAGAATGAGTATGCTCCTCTTCCAGCTTTCTCCATTCCTGCTCTCTTTTACTTGCTTCTGCTTTCTGCTTCCGCATACTTTCAAGCCTGTCAAAAAAGCAGTAACTCATGACAAAACCACCTCTCAGCTGGCACAACATTCACAAAGAATCCCACTGATTAGAAAAATCCAAACACTTGCTTTTCTCGCAGTCGGGTGACCTCGGTTTTCAGGTGTGCCTCACAGGTTTGAGAACAGTGAAGCTTGGTCATGACTTTCTCCAATTCCTGTCTGACAGATACCAGGCCTGGAGAACTCCGAGAGGCCAGACAGCCCTCCAGAGATCTTTAGTAAAAAAAAAAAAAAAAAAGGATGAATATAACTGATCTATGAGCTATTATCACGTTGTGATTACTCAGTAACTTTAAAGCGCAGGGTATCGAAAAGAGCCTGGTATGTGTCTTGTTCTCTCGGATAGGTTTCATCTGAACTATATGTTGCCACTGCATTTCAAATGTTAAAATATTAAACTGATGGCACATATGTAGCAGATATTAGGTAGGGAAAAAATACTGGGTGTATTCCTTCAAAAAGATTAAAAAAGAAAATAAATAATAATAATAAAATGTTACAACTAAACAGCAGCATGTCAGTGCTGTATACCTGATGACATGTTCCTTGGCCTGCAGCGCCTGGTTAAGGTGAGCCACCTCGTTGCGCAGCTGCTGTTGCTGCAGCTCTGAACTCCTCACAAACTGATCCTGAGCATCCAGTGTAGCTCTCAGCTCCTCCCGCTCCTCACTCAGAACCTAATCAGAGACAAATCATACAGAACATTCCTCATTCTCCAAGCGCTCTGGCAATGTATTACTGAAGCAAGCAAGCGAGCAAGCTAGCTACAGGGCGTTCTCACTACAAACTCCTCAGATACCAACACTTCATGAGCAGCCATCACTAATTATAGCAGTTTAACACAAGCTGCACCATTACCATGGTTTCTACCACTGTTATCAAACAGAAATTTCTGAGATTTCTTGACTGAGATTATTTATCACAAATCCCAAATGGCCTAATGTTCACTATATGCACACTGCATAATGGTGGTGTACATTTATTATAGAAATTGGTAAAATATTAATTAATATAAGGTACTGGTGTACCCAGGTGTCATTATCAAAATAGTAATGGGTATTTTTGGACCATATTGGTGTATCTCTTGCATAATCCTTGACCCTGTCTGGTTCTACCTGGCCTGAAGCGCGAGCTGCAGCACCGCAGCTGACCTGCTGTTCTCTGCGAGAGTCTCCCAGTTCGTCCTGAAGCAGCCGTAACCTCTCCAGCTCCAGCTCTTGTGCATGTAGGGAGTCTTGTGCCCGCTGCAGCTGTGCCCGTAACCGCTGCACCTCTCCCTGCTCCTGCAGCCTCGCTGTACCCTGACACTGAGACTGGACAGACGAGGTGCACATGCACCAAGGATTCAGTCACTATAGTGGCTTCCTGGTTGATAACTTAAATGATCAAATGATAATTGCTCTATGACTGAATCTGAACACACAGAAGGACATGAATACCTGACTGCCTAGCTAAAGAATTTGAGTTTCCAGCTAAAAAAAATTGGTGTTTAAACTGGTGCTGAATATACTGGGAAAGTGCTTAGTCCATTTTCAACATCACCTGCATTTGAGTGAACTGCTCTGCCAAGGTCTTCCTCTGGGCCTCTAATGAAGCAACCTGCCTTTGATACTGCAACCGCTGCTGCTCCCACTCTGCTGAGCGCTGACGGAACTCCTGCAGAAAACACACACAGGACAACTAATGAAAAGATCTGGGAGAGGACAGACGTTATAAAGGTAGTGTGCACAAACTGGTTTTCCTGATGTGGCCATAATTCAAGGTCACCCTGCAATTCATAAAACATGTTTTTCCTTATAATGGCTTGCTCCCATTCTTGGGGTCATTGTGTCTTAATCTGGCACAGCTTTTTACACCGGATGCCCATCTTGGCATAACCCTCTTAGTGAACAGGTACAGTGTGTGCATTGCGCCACTTGGTGGCTGGGTTGAGCAGCAGGTTGAGGGGCCAAACAGTGGCAGCCCTGATATCAGGGCTCAACTTTCCTAACATACTGATCTACCACAGCCCCTCATAAAACATGGATATTATTTTTTAGAAAAACTATTTAGAGGAAAAGGTGCAACATCACCACAGAGATGCATGTACAACTGGGAGGTATAAAGCAGCACTTTCCAAGCAGAGATGACAAGGAGTAAAGATGGTTGGAAAATCTTCAATATTTCAAGGGGACCTCATGGTTTTGCTAAGAACTGCAGACAATTATGGATCCAGGACATTAAAAGGGTGGACTGGGGTCCCGATAGCCCTAAAGGCAGTGAAAGTGTGTGCAGTGCTCACTAGCAAGATGATGAGTATGTTAGCACTGGGGTAATTCATATCAATGATACCTAAACTAAATAATACTGGTTTGGTAATAATATACTGTAGGTTACTATTAAGTATGGGTTTTGTAAAACAGCTCGCATCGCTTCAGGTTCAGGTCACCCATATCCAACCCTAATGCAATTTAAATTACAAATTCAAATAGCTTAGTTTTACAGTTCATCTACCATCTATTCCAATACGATGAATGAAAACCATACAAATCATTGCAAAGACTGAGAAAAGGTGACTGCATCTCCTACTTAAAGTAAAAATCAATAAAGTACCTCCAGCTTGCTGTTTAGGTGCAAAACTTCGCTCCTGTCCTCTTCTCGGCTTCGAGCTCCTTCTCGTGCCTCCTTTAGCTGCTTGCGCTGAAGTTTCTCATAACTCCGCTTCAACTTGGACAGCTAGTGGTTCATAGTTTTAGGTTCATGTGAAAGACAGTCAGCAATGATGCATATAAAGACTAACTTCATTTGGACTGCACTGACATAACTGTCTAACAGATACAATTCCCATTTTGTTACTTTTGATGAAGTGATATCCAACACATTACAATTCCACCTGAATGGAGGAGTTGTACACCAGACTTTTGCATATATGCAGACATATACTTACAATGCAGTTGTATACAGCATATGCTGTCCTATTCTGTTTCAGCAAAGTACAATTTAGACACAAAAATACAGCTATAAGGAGTATAAATGCCACACACAATTGTGGCAGGTGTTTGGAAGCTGTGTTCTGGCCCAGTAAGTGAACAGTGTTTAAAAACTCCAGCAGCACTGCAGTGTCTGATCCACTCACACCAGTACAACACACACTAACACACCACCACCACATCAGGGTCACTGCAGTGCTGAGAATGATCCACCACCCAAATAGTACCTGATCTGTGCTGGTCCTGTGGGGTCATTTGGCCCAGTGAGAACCCTCAGTGAGATCTCATTTAATCCCATTCTAATGTTTGGTATAAACATGATCTGAAGCTCTTCACCTGTCTTTATGGTTATGTACAGGTGTTCTGATTCAAGTGGCCTCAACAGCAAGCCTCAATTTAAATTTCAGATGATCAGGTTGTATTCTTGAATTTGCTCACCTCCTCTTTTACATGCTGCAGCTGCCCTTCATACTTTGTGACCAGTTCCTGTTTCCCAGCCTGCATCTCACTGAGCTGCTTCTCAAGCACTCGGACCTGAAGGGGGGTTGCAGAGCGATATAAAGCAAAAGAATAATGTATGGTTACCTTTTCAGTAAACAACACAACCTTCTGAATATGTTATGAGCTTTATGTCTTGAAAGATTTATTCCACTTATTCACACAATGCTGTTAATGTCACAACGGCTAATGACTGAAGCCGGCATTATTCCATGCATGTGTATTGTACTCATCCAAAAACGCAATTGAATTACTGATTTATTAATTCCTAATTCTGTAAAATATATCCATGCTGATAACGTTACTTTGCAGACTAATGGTATTACTGGTGTTTGAATTAAGTTCAAGTTGAAGTTTTAGCTGAAGTTCTAATCCTAGGAGCTTGAAAAAAGCAGAGAAGTTACAATGTTCCTGTCACACAGTTATCATGAGCACAGACATTGTGTCAGGCATTAGGAAATAAACCCTGTCGGCCATGCAGGTCAGAGCTTTTCCTCGTTCCGTGCCGTTTCACCTGTATTAATCCCTTCTCCACTACTAGACTTAACTGCTGGAAGCCAGAGTCTTGGAGATGCAGCAATGAGACAACACCCTCTCTCACTCTGAGCATCTGCCGGGGTAAAGGCAGAGCGTCATTCCAGGTCAAGTATTAAAAGTATATGTAGTAAACACCAATACAAATAATGTCCTAAAAAGAGCTGTGTGGGAAATTTCTACAAGGATTATTCTGTGTAATATTGCACACCTGATTAAAAAAAAATACTGTACCTATAGGCAATAAAAAAGCAGCCCAATACAGTCTCTTATTCATTCTCCTTCAACTCTCCAAAAGAGTCCTGCATATAATCTGCTATCTAGATGTTTTTGGCAAAATTTAAAGCAAGCCTTTGTGTTCTTTTTGCTCAGCAGTGGTTTGCGCCTTGCAACTCGCCCATGAATGCCATTTTCCCTCCTGTGTCATTCTTATTGTGGAATCATATACATATGAAGCAAGTGAAGCCTGCAGGTCTTTAGATGTTTGTCTGGGTTCTTTTGAGTCCTCTTGGATGAGTTGTCAATGTGTTCTTGGTGAAATGTTGCTAGGCCGGTCACTCCCGGGTTCACTACTATGCCAAGTTTTCTCCATGTATGGATAATGGCTCTCACTGTGGCTCACTGGAGTCCCAGAGCCTTAGCAATGGCTTTTGAATGGTTTGGTGCCATTCTAATGGAACATATAAAGATGACTGTCTGAAGAAAAT
This sequence comes from Hassar affinis, assembly GCA_025674545.1. NCBI lineage: Eukaryota > Metazoa > Chordata > Actinopteri > Siluriformes > Doradidae > Hassar > Hassar affinis. The sequence goes on along the minus strand of JAOVYV010000016.1, from coordinate 17,698,976 downwards.
CACATTTCCTCACTCATTTATGATATGGGGTTGCATATCAGGTAAGCGTCTTGGGGAGATGGCAATCATTACCTCAGCAGGGGTGTACAGGTGTACAGGTGTACACTGAGACTTTGGATACTTCTCTCTCTCCAAAGTTTCTGGTGAATGTCCCATTACTGAGAAATCCAACATAGTGGAGAAAGCAAAAGCTGAACTGAATGTTCTTAAATGAAATGCAGCTATATCACAGCAGAAGATCAACTCATCACGGGAATGCTGGTGATGGAGGCATTGGCATGAAATTTCGAGTTTTGAACCTTGAGCTGTCTGAACAGAGTGTGCACATGAAGAGGGGAAAGAGCTGAAATGAGGAGTAAATCTCACCAGCACCACCATCAGGTAGTTGAATGGTACTAAGAAAAATGTTAAAGTAGACCAGTGATTCTCAATTATTTTCTGTTAAGCACAATATACAACCCCAATTTTCAAAAAAGTTGGAACACTTTCTAAAAATGCAAGACCAAGACAATGCCAGGCTTCATTCGGCATGGGCTACAACAGCATGTGCTTGACTTGTGATCTGCATATACAGGTGTTAGACAATGAAACTGAAACACCTGTTATTTTAGACCACAATAATTTATTAGTATGGTGTAGGGCCTCCTTTTGCGGACAATACACCATCAATTCATCTTGGGAATGACAGATACAAGTCATTCACAGTGGTCAGAGGGATTTTAAGCAATTCTTCTTGCAGGATAGTGGTCAGGTCACTACATGATGCTGGTGGTGGAAAACATTTCCTGGTATGCTGACATTAC
>JAOVYV010000016.1:17631376-17645518 GCA_025674545.1 Hassar affinis | reverse complement strand
GGATTACATGAAAAAACAGAAGGATCTGAGGAAGCCTACATCCACAGAAGAGCTGTGGTTAGTTCTCCAAGATGTTTAGAACAACCTACCAGCCGAGCTCCTTCAAAAACTGTGTGCAAGTGTACCTAGAAGAACTGATGCTGTTTTGAAGGCAAAGTGTGGTCACACCAAATATTGATTTGATTTAGAATTCTCTTCTGTTCATTCACTGCATTTTGTTACTTGATGAAAATATTAACAATTCCATTTCTGAAAGCTTCTTAGTTTACAGCATTTTTTCACCAGACTAAAACTTTTGAACAGTACTGTACATGTATATAAATTAAATTTGGTCTTGATTTGTAAAGAAAGCAGAAGCTACCTGGGAGACAGTGATAGAGCATTTTTTGGCCAGTTCCTCCTTGGCCTCCTCACTGGGATATGGATTACTGAGGTGGGAGTAGAAGTACTCGTTCAGGATCTCGGTGGCCTGTTTGTTGAAGTTTCGTCTTTTCCTCCTGTGAAGAAGGAACAGGAAGAGTGAGGTGGCATGCTTTGGGATTCTGAAGTTTGACTAGTGCAAGTGAATACTAATGTTACCTCATCTAATAAAAGATCCTCTCCCTCTGTATGTTGTTCATGGCTCTATTGCATATGCAAGTTAGGCGTACGTGTTGAGATATCGTTGTGTGGCGTGAACATTACATTATTCACGAAGAAGTGCAATACAGGCTTCACACGTGCTGGAAAGAGGTTTAAAAGCTTTGTAGGAGAGGAAGGCAGTGGTGGGTGCCAGCTTTGCTCATCTCCTGGGTTAAGAGTGTGTGAATGTGGCATGTCTCATGGGGGCTTTGCATATGCAGCGGTGAACCCTGCAAGCTTCTCCCCCGCAACACAGAGCGAGACGATTTCCTACCCACAAAGCCCCTCTTCACCATATGCAAATGAGCACAGCATGGTCTCAGCCAGCGAAAGAATTAAGCTGAAGAACTGAGCAGGCAGGAGGCCGGGGGGTGTGTGTGTGAGGGGGTGTTGGGCGGGGTATCGGGTAGGGGGGGTGACTTTCCACCATCATTTGCGGTAGAATGGATAGTACATGGTGAAAAGGGAGCGAGATGCTCATTTAAATGTTATGCCTTCAACTCAAGGCTTCCAGTGTGATTTATCCTCAAAGAAATATATGCAAATCCCAGGCATGCATCAAAGAGAACAAGTGATTACATTAAAGGAGGAACACTGCACACTCTTTGGCATGTAGAGACTTGTATATGGATCGGACCTCTGTAACAGTGCAATGTAAACCTGCACAATTAAACTGCATGAGTGTTAGGCTTACATAGACATGCCTGTCACAGGGAACAGGCCATTATGAAGAGAGATGAAGAAGTGGCAGCAGAGTGTGCATCTTCTTGATATTAATACAGAAACAAAGCTAAACAGTGTTATTATTGCCTGCAGATACAAACAGTTACACCTATACACTTAAGAGAGACTGGAAAAAATATGCATGGGGCACTTTATATCACTAGATATGAAAAGCTCATTTAATTTGTTAGTATTTTACTTAGCAATACAAAAACGCAAGATTCAAATTGCATAAGTTTTTTTTTAGCTGTTTTAGAAAACTACAATCTTTCTGCAAAATGAAACCAATCAAAGGGAATATACACAAACTAACACAAAGACAAAACTCTATGGATTGGATGTAAATGTCCAATCTGCTTTTAGCTATTAGCAAAGAATGTTTGAGACATATAATTTGACATGGGTGAATTATAGCAGTTTATGATATTAGAAACAGAAACAGACCTGGCATCGAGGAAACGGGAGCGGAGGATCATGACTGCCTCGCAGGTGCTCTGCTTGAGCTGCATCTGGATGGAGCTGAACTTGCGGTGGATGATGCTGACCATGCGCTCAATCTCTTTGGGTGAGATGGGCCGTGTGCGCGACTGCTCTCGCAACAGGTTCATCACGTGAGTGGTAAACTCGTTACATGCCTACAAAGACGGAGAAAACACACAGTGAGGGAGTGAAAGGTGGACTTGGGATATCAGTATGATTTTGATAGAGCTGTGATTTCAATAGTGCTTTTACAAGAATAATATGTCAGTATTTTTCCAGATGTGGCACTATATCTTACTAAGATACACTTGTTAACATCCCTACATTGTTTTCATACAAAATGTGCATCATAAAAATATCAAGTATGATGATGCCAGGTGAACATGTTACTGAAAAAGAATGTTAATGGTTAATTTTAGCCGTTGGAAGTCACTTTACAAGGAAATTATTTACAAACCTGCTTCTATTGAGTTACGTAACTGAAATAAATTGAGCTCTGGCAGTTGATTCATTTGATGCATTAGGCAGATCATAGTATTCTGGATAAACTGTACTCATTAACATAATGCTATTTTGACAAAAAAGTACAAAACACTGTAGGGAGCTAAGGGCCATGAATCTGGTCTACAAAACCTACAGAACGTGTTTCTGTGTGTGTGGGTGTGGGTGTGTCATTTGTGTGATGTGAGCAAGTAGGTGAGAACTGGCAAATGACCAAACTGATGAGGAAACAAAGTAAAAAAAACCCTATTCATCTAATTCACCTCCTGTGTTGTCTCATTCCTGCAGGTTGCCCACTGTAAAGCCATTTGGCAAAACTAACCGAAGGACTTAATCCACTCGCCATGTTGCAGGCTCAATTTCAGAATGGCTTTACTGGCACAAGAGCACTGCAGGTTCCAACAGTGAGCAGAGACCAACACATAGCAGTGAGAAGAAATCTGGGATATAGAGCAGGATGGTCAGATTGCCACTATGCGTTTATGTGTAGGTTTAGAGTCTGCTGCCCTAGTGTGTAACAGGTTTGAATGCCCTATTCTGAATGGACACCTGACCTTTCCCCAGTATGCATTTTTGCATTTTCCCCAGCATGCACCTTTCCTTTCTTCCCGTCCTTCACCGTGGGGCTCCACTGTTGCAAGTATGACTGCTTCTTTTACAGTCTAAATAGTGTGAGATGACGTCTCTACTCTAAGTCTATGACATCTCTTCTACTAGTTCATACAGGAAGACAGCTCCGTTACTGTAATGACACAGTGAGACAGCTTCTTTTTGGATACTGAGAGCATGAACCAACTTTTTTTTTATACTGTACTGATAGAGCGAGATCTCAATTGTACTCAGCTCCACTAACTACCCCGAATGAGTGAGACACATTCGGTGTAACAGAAACATCAGCATTGTTCTTTTGGAGAGTAAGACAGTTATGGAGCTCACTCACCTCACTTTTGGAGAGGGAGACAGATATGGAGCAAGTCTACTGCAGTGAAGTGAGATAAAAGAGCGCACTATGTCTGATAGAAACTGACAATCGGCTTTTAAAATGTGTTTGTCTGTGCGTGTGAGAGAGAAACAACGTTATTGGCGCCTTGAATAATGGAAAGACCCATTTTTCACCAGGATAATCTACACGGCTCAGCAACAAAACTCACATCAGCAATTAGCAATCTGAGCAGAACTTAGCATGAACGTTCTGCCTCTTTATACAGTGATGACGGGACAGTATTCCGTGTGCACTTTCAAACTTACAGTGCAGGGGTGGCTCAGTGGTTAAGTTGTTGGGTTACTGAATAGAAGGTTGGGGGTTCAAGCCCCAGCACCACCAAGCTGCCACTGTTGGGCCCCTGAGCAAGGCCCTTAACGCTCAGCTGTATAAATGAGATAAATGTAAGTCACTCTGGATAAGGGTGTCTGCCAAATACCATAAATGTAAATGTACAGTGTCTGAAACACTCAGCGTTCATTTTCCATGCGTGATCAACGAGCAGGTGCACTTTGTATTCGCTCAATTACAGACTGTTGCTACGTACCATGTGTCAGTTCCCCTATGTACTAAACATGTCATTTGGGTGATTAGTCATTCTCGCAGCATCAGTGACACTTATAGGGTAGTGTGTGTGTGGTGCTGGTATGAGTGTATTACGCACTTTTCAAATAACTCACCTCCTGTCTGTTTGCACTGATGTTTTATTGACCAGTACATCACTTTTGTTTCATGGTTTATTATCCTACTGGTGCATGGTTCATGTATCACACGGTGTAATGATTCATTTACACCTATAACTTTAAACCACTTTCCTTAAAATTGTAACCGTTTAACTGTTTTACTGCTTGTTTAACTGCTTCTGTTTTATTTGTTTGTTTATTACTCCTATCCACACTTCAATGTGTACCTTTTCTTAAATATGTAAGGTTTTTTTTTTTCTAACTGAATTATCTTTCTTTAAAATTGAATTGAGTTGAACCGAAGAGAGAAACTCAATAAGGTGTTTTCCACCTACCTGTATTTATTTGAATCTGTGCTTACTTAAATCTGAATAGAAATAAATTTTTATGTATTACTGTTCTTTTTTAATGACTAAGCATAAAAAGCTCGCTTGTGTAAAAGTTGCTATATAGATAGAAACGTGATAAACATTTCGCGGGGTTTCAGTGGTAGTGTCTGTAGTACATTCTGTTTACTTTTAAGGTGTACTCACAGGAGGCAATCTGTACCGTGCCCGAGCACGTTTGAGCCCTGACGTCTGGACGTCTGAAGATCATGTCAGTTATGTGACTATCACATTTAATAAATGGCGAGTAAAGCAGAAAGCTCCTCCCTCGATGTCAGCTGCCTCTTTACAAAAAGGTTTTACAGGTGCAGCACATCGCTGCGTTGCGTAATTGATAAATCTAGGCATACGAGAGGGCTGTGTGTCAGCATGCACAAAACAACTCTACAAAGCAACAAAGTAAGTACCTGTACAACCAAGTCCACTGTGCTGTACAAGCCTGCCTTTCTGCAACACAAAAAGGCACATTGTGATAAAGTGCGCTCGGGCCCGGAACGTTAAGCGCAATGTGAGCGGAGTGGGGAGGGGGCACAATCGTGCTCGGGCATGGTACAAGGTCACGGTGCCTTGTGTGAGTACACCCTTAGCGTACTAATAATGTACTATTAGTGTACTACACATGTATTACTGCTGAACTATTTTGAGCAATACAGCAGTATGGCATTTCAAACACATTCCATGACTGTTTGGCCTGAGCTCTATTGATGTTCCTTTTCAGAATATACAACAGGGCTTCCAAGGACACGCATGACAACTTATGTGTACGTCACTTACCTGTTCATATTTCTCCAGCTCGGTGTGGTAAATCTGGCGGATCTGAGAGAGCTTAGCTCTATAATCAGAGTGCTCAGCCGAGTTATCGGCTCCGGCTCCTCCCGAAGCTGCCGCGGCGGCCGCGGCCGCGGCTGAGCCGCCCCCTTTCTCTGGCCCTGACACACCTTCGGCCAACAGCATGTTGTCCAGTCTCATGAGCTGGGCATCGGGAGGCTCCTCTTCCTGGGCGCCGCGGATACTCAGCACTGTAAAGAAGCAGGCAGAGGAAGATGGTTAAAAAGCTGAACACTGAAAGCAGTTCATGCTGAATGGACCGGATTAGAGCTGGGTAATGCAGCTCAAGCTTCATCGATTCACAATTAATTTCTATGTATGACAGGAAACATTCACGGAGCCAAAAAAAAAGGCTACAGTCAGCTTTGCAGAGTGCAAAGAGATTTCTTTCATTAATAAACTTCCCACTACCTGGCAGAGCTCAATTAAAGAAACTCTACTGCTTTTTACATGCCCTCATAGACTTTCCCATATCCAATCCCTGCTAAGGCCATAAATCTCCTTCACTTCATTTTTGCTGCTAAGGTTAAGTATGTTCCTGTTAAAAATGCCACTACACAGTCCCCTTACGCGTACAAAGGACATTTGTGTTATGCTGTTGATATGCACTTCCATGTTGATGGGAAATTGCCAAGGGTGTATTATAGAACATTATGGGAATGCAGTGCTGAAATGGGGAACCTCCCCTGTAGTTTTGCTCTAATCCACTAGAGGGCTCTCACCACTCTCTCTTTTTATCTCCTTTTCTTTATTACTAATACACAGAAAAAGGTTGGGGTAGTTGCCATCTTCAACACACATACCAGAATAATTACCAGACACTCTTTCTCACTCATACCTTTTATCTAGAGACAATTTCTCCATCTGTTCTAATGAGTGAATGAGGGAAAGTGTACCCTTTCTGAATTAGTCCAAGACAAGTCAAAGGTTGACGATCATTTCCTCACAAGGTTTGACGCCTCGCCAAAACATGGATTTGAGACTCCAGAGTCAAGTGCAGCTCTTGAGCGTTAATGCTGATTATGCATGCCATTGTGCAGGAGTGAAAGAGGTAGAGTGAGAGAAGGGCACTTCATTAACACAGAGACAAAGCGAGCACTCGGTGCATTAACTCCAGACTGCAGTGTGGGGATCGGATGGCGTCGCGTGGGGTCAAGCTCAGTGAGAAAGAGTCCTGCTGTACTCCAGGAGGGGGTAGGAGGGACTGATCTTCCCACCCCCTTGCTTTTAAGTGTACTCATGCAAATTTAGAGACTGCTGGCGAGTGGGAGAGGTCAGGAGGTCATGCCTCCCGCCCAGCGTGGGGTCGATTGAGCCGCGCCATGCTGCCGAGCATTATGGGAGAGAGGAGCTGCACGGCCATCCTGTTTTATTAGAGCCTGAAACTGAATCTGACCTGATAAGGTAATTGGGACAGAGCCATGTTTTGGGGAGAGGAAGCAGGGTTCATGGCACAATGTAACACAAACCCATAAACCATGGTTTGGCAGAGCTGCTGACCAATAAAGAAGGGAAAAAGCCTTCAAGTTAATGTCACCACTATTAAAAATGCCCCATAATGTTTTAGAGATCCTGTCCAAGAGCAGGAGGTTCCTCCTCGGCTGTAGAGTTTATACACAGAGAACGAAACGTGGTTAAATACTTTCAGAGGAACAATAAAAAAAAATACATTTTTCTCTAGACTATAACATCCACCTGTCTTAGTTCTGTTTCTTGTAGAAGAAATCAACACAGTAATAAAAGTCGCAGTAATTTCCCAAGCATTCTGTGTTCACTCAGAGTCAAAAAATAACTCAGAAAAGGGCTCACCGGTCAAGGCCTTTTAGATTTAGAAAATGAACAACACAAATATTATAGCAAATTATTCAAGGCTGTGATGTCATTCGGCATACCGTCCAGATTGCTCCAAACGAGACTTGATAAAACAATAATAAAACAGGACAACAATTTATTTAAATGGCTCCAACATTCCACCAATGTGGCACATTTTCATTTGTGTGAGCTCCATTGTGTCCTTAAGCTGTAGTGCATTCTTTCAAATGTAATTATAAAAGAATGCACTACTGCTGGAGCTGCCAATTTAACAGACCTGTGCTTCACAAACCCTGCACTCTTAGCCCTTTAAGTGTGATGCAAGTCTGATGCAAGCTGAATTACAGAGCAAACATCTCACGCTTTACATCACGTCAGCCACGGCAGCGCAGGGCAGCGTTTAGCTGAAATCCAAAGCCGAGAGAATTCTTCCCAAACGGTATAAACTGTCTAGACTGTCGAATGAAAATGGAACATAAAAATTCCCCTCATTCATACACCGTTCAGCCTGCATCTGCCAAGTCTCCCGTGTTTATTTTACTTGGCTGGAGGCCCGTCCACCATCGGCCTCTTAAAGAGCAAAGCTGTTTGGGTCAGCGCAGGCCAGAAAATGCACAGCGCAACCCAATACACTCGTTAGAGAAAAACATACAGCACAGGATCAAAAGGAATAATCAAAGAAGCGATAATGTGTGTTGACATGAATCCTCTTGGAAAGGTATATAATTTATGAGATCATATAAACCCATGTTTCTGAAATCATTAAAAAAAAAAATCCACCAACAGATTCACAAGGGTTGCATAGTTTGAAAACTAAACCTAGCCAGGCGAGGAATCAGAAGTGAGCTGGGTTTAATAGCGCTCCACATGGCTGTATCTGCCTCTGCCAGTGAGAGCGCGTCTCTAAGCAGCTCTGCTGTTTGTACGTGATTCCAAAGCAACGGCACAGCCAAGAAAAACCAGAGTGCAGCTGGAGAGCATCTGTGAGCCATGGCCACCATTCATCCACCAGCTTTTACGTCATGTTCAACTGACCACACTCATTCAGCACTAGTGGGAAAGCTCTGAACATGTTGCTCTTGAGTACGTTGTAGCGTAAATGTGAGTTTGAAATGAAGATGCTTGGAATGAATAATACACCATATTATTTATGCTGTAATGACACTTCAGGTGGAACAACACTGTATCTTTTGACACTGTTCCACTGCAGTACATAGATTATGAACATGAACAGTCATTCTACTAGTTGATAGACCCATTACACCCTAAAGGTACCCTTAAGATACCTTTAAGTGGAGCATATAAGCATCCGGCTTTGTTTTTGAGTTTAGTACCTTTGTACCCCATTAATATTATGAAGTTATTAGTTATATTAGTAAGACTGTTTTATCCCTAATTCCAAGGTATAGCCAATATCTGGCACTTGAGGTGCTCTCTGTAGATACTGCAGTGGTTGAAAGTGATCTAATTAAGATTATGAAGATTCATAAAAACATATTCAGTGAATTCTCTATTGCATTTGCCATATGCTGTACAACTGTCTATACTTGTAATCTCCCAACCATGTCTAAGCAAGACAAATGATGATTTATCTCTTGCTTAACCTAAAGCATGTCATTAAAAGCATACAATATATTATCCTAAATAAATACAATTACAGCTAAATGAGACCAAGAGAGCGCACAAGAGAGATGGAGGGTATTGTGCTTCCATAACTGTGGCTTTTGCTGAAGGTCATAATTACACGATTCAGTGAGGGCCACTTTACTTCTTAATGGCAGCCTAATTGATTCCTCCTAATGTTTTCCAGCCTTGGCTCCATACTTTCTCTCCACTAGAACAACACGGCAGTCTGAAACAAGCTGATATGGAGCTGATCTCTCTCTCTCTCTCTCTCTCTCTCTCTCTCTCTCTCTCTCTCTCTCTGATCTCTTTTGACCTCAGCTCTAACAAATATAATTATTTCATTTTATTAAATCTTGAGCAAGACACTAAGGGCGAGTCCTCATCAAAAACAAAGCTGAATAAGTGTGTGTGTGTGTGTGTGTTATCAGATATTGTAGTAAAAATGCGTCATATTTAGATGCAAGATCTGTCAATTGGCTGTTGTGTGACGTACCAGAGCTGAAAGAAATACATATGACATATCATCTTTCTATGTTTCAAAGAACATGGAAAACCCTAGTTCAGGAATGAGACATGGCTGATTGTTAAAATGCTGCCCAGTGACAACATGTAGAAGACAAGCCTTGACTAGTCTACAATACCAGACTAATTATCATGATAAGAAAAAGTAAAATCATCAGACTAAGTGCACTGCACTGCCTATCTCACATGTGTATTACTGGATTTGGGTTTACTAAGCCAGACATGGCTGTACAAAAGGCCAAAACTATTGTTGGTTTTTACTTTGTAAAGCTGATAATCCAGAAAAAGATTAAATAAAATGGGAGTCTGTGACATTTGTTCAACCTCTGCACATCTGGCCTTTTACAAATCAAATCAATATTTAATAAAAACCTGAGCCACAGGCTTAGCGCACGATGGATTTCTCTTTGCCGTCTGCTCATTTATCGGAGGCGATTCATTTCATTTCTTCGGAAAGCCGAGGGTTTTCTGAAGAACCCGTGAGGAATGGAAGGCCGGAGCAGAATTTATGCACCTTTTCCCGAGATGACTGCTTCTTAAAACCCTGCCTAAGTTTTTCTCCTCCCTGCTGTGTTACTGTGCACTGCTGAATGTGCAGTGCTCCCAGTCGTCTGTGTTTTCCATTAACTAAACATTCAACATGGCTGCTTGCCTTGTGCCGGGGCTCCGTGGGATACTGAAATATTAACTGAAGTGCTATAAATGGGGCTGGCCATCGCTGTGGCTTAACTTTCCTTTTGTGGTGAGACTTAATTGAACAAGTACGAGAAGCATAGGCTGCTAATGTCCCTTACATGATTGAAAAATGTCCAAGAGAAAGGGGGGGAGAAAAGGCCAAAATGCAAACACATGGCTTTAGCATCTAACAGCATTTCCTGTAGCCTCGTAACACTGACAACACATGGTCTCACAGAGCTTAATCAGTATTCCCCTAAGAATATGGTACTGTATAACGTGTATATGTTAATAAAAACGGCCAAAAAAAGCCACTGTGTCATGTCATGACTGTTAAATATATACATATCTTCTAAAGTATAGGTATACGGCGTGCTTCCTCAACTCTGCCAACATTAAATAATCGACGACTTCACTGCACGATGCTGTTCCATATATATTATCCCTCTCCTGGAAAAATACAGCTACAGTTTGGTGATTTCTGCTCTTCATCTCATGAGATTCTGTGATAATTACGGATTTCATTTCACTTCCAGCGAGCTCCCGTGTCACTCAAGTGATTACAAAATTCAGGATGAAATAATAAACTGATAAACAAGGGAATAAAAAAAAAGAAAAAATAAACCTTATTATGAGCTTCGTTAGGTTACGATAACACACGGCTGCCACTGTGCCATATGGTATTCAATGTCAGCAAAGTTATTGTTTTGCACTGAATAATTGGTGCATTTGTTTTTCACAGTCATGTCACAGATTTATCATATTCATATTCCAGACATAAACACAAAACCATGACCCCTAAACGACAAACAGGATTTTTTTTCCCCCAAAAAAACGTGTCCTATCAGTGATAAAAGAACTCAGTCGATAAGCAAAGAGACAGTTTGCTCGGCTTCGTCTCCAGCCCGTGGAGCCTAAATCTCATCCCGGGCTCTGAATGACGCTATAATAACAGCAAGAGACAGTCACAACACAACGTATTCACCTCCCCATACATCTCTTCCCATCAGATTAGTGCTGGGTAACACCAGTCTGTCAAAAGCCGCAACAGAGCGTAATCCGCTCCGAAGCTCGCAGCTCATGTTGACATAGCAATGCGGCGATGGGAGATGCTGATGTTTAATGAATGAATGTTGGGCTGCGCTGTCACTTTTAGGCAGATGTGACGCATGTGGACACACACACACACACACACATATACACACCCACACACACACACAGTTTTGCATTTTAGTAGTAGTGTGGATAGTGAGTGACACACACCAGCATGTCAGCAATTACACATACCACAATGGCTCAAAAAATGCAAATATGCAACCTGCCTATTCAAATTTTCTACTGGAATTTGGTTCGGGACACTCTGATGGCATGTCACCTGGAAAATGTTATAAATCTGGAGCACGTATTAGATATGGGCAAGACTGCGAACATAGCATCATGATAAAAAACTTCTCTAATGGAATTGTTGGCATTAAAATTAAAATAAAAAATGCAGTAAATAAATCAGGTTTACTGTGTCCTGACATTGGAACTGACACGTGTGATTCCTGAGCAGTCCTTATACTAGTAGTAAAATTTATTTATTAACTAATTAATGATGAACTATTACTTTATTAATCTAATTAACCTTTAGAAAAAAAATCCATTGTGGAATTATTTTTTATATTTTAAATATGTCAGTAATCATGGATAAGGAGTTCTGTGAGTTCAGATTCCCATCCCTTGGCACCACCTTTACATTTTTTTTTTTAATGCCATTTCCTGTTCTTGGTTAAAACAGGTTGGCACTAAATATAAAACCATGCCTATTCAGAATGTTTCACTGCTGTGCTGTGTCTGTGCAATTTGTACATAAAATAGCTTTATAATATCATATTTGTGCCACATTGCCCACACCAGGGCATGTATTTATAGTCCAGAGAACTAATTTTCTTATTCTCAAGTGGGAGAAAAACTAGACTGACTCCATTATGCTCCACCTGAAGCACCAACTGAGAACAGGAAACAAAATGCAATTTTTTTTCCTCCTTCCAATAATAAATCATTAGAATGGAACATCTTTTCATAGCCTGAATCAAAAACAACAGAGACGCAGGGAGCAGTGGATTGGAGTCGCGTCCCATTTGCATAATTAACCCTTTCTGGAGGGCTCTGATTTATGCCGACAGCTCGGCTCGCGTGTTTTTTATTTTGCACGGCGCTGATTCAGTAGGCTGTGGCGCTCGGCTGCGGCGCCCAGCGGTTGATAAATCAGGGAGGGTCGACTGTGAGCGTGAGTGGTGGTGGTGGTCCTGTCACGACTTGAGCAGCAGAGTCGAAGCGACAGCTACATGCTAATTCAACAGCAGCAGAATTCATTATACAGGCGCGGGGGTAGTGGGACGGAAAAGGAACCAAGGCACTCGCACGCACACACCGGGAGGAGGATGTCAGGCTCGGCACTGTTAAATCCAGGCCACCTCGTGCCACTAAGCTGCTAATGCAGCCATGCTGTGATGCCTGCTTAGGGCAGATCAGAAAAGCAAAAAAAAAAAAAAAAAAGTTATGCATTAAAAATCAGCATGAAAAAGCCAGCTAATAAAAATCACAGAAAAATATTTTTTTGAAAACCAAAAAAAAAAAAGAATATTTAATGGGTGGCTAGTTTTTTCGATCATGGAGGCTAATTAATCAAGTAAATCAGAACGAAATTGCAAATTAAATAATCAATTAAAAGAATAAGTCCCTGTGTGTGTGGAGGTGTGACGAGGGGCTGAAGCGGAGATGACAGGCGCTGGATTAAAGCTGTGTGTGCACGCATTATTCCTTATCTGGAAATTGTTTGCCCCTGGAGTGTGTAGGACTGTGAGCGTACAGCTCGGTGGACCGGTGCAAGGAGGCATCCCTTTGTTAGGGTGCTCGATCCGGCTTTAATAATGCTAATTACGATCATTAGAGGGCAACCGGGCCCGAGGGTGGCTGGTAATGACACGGCCCCGGCTGCAGGATGGAGAGCGAGAGACAGCGAGAGCGAGCGGGAGCAAGCGAGCGAGAGAAAATCTCCGAGTAAAAGCCATTCATTAACAAAATGGTGCTCCTCATTTCAAAAAGGACAATATAAAGCAGCCGCGGGCCAGGACTCTTCCTCCTTGCTCTTTGATATTACGTGATCTTGCCTGCGTGCTCCTGCTAATCAGGGCTGTGTTCCAAATTGCAAGCCTGGAGGCTTCGCACACATGCTAACATGCCAGGGGTTTGAAAAGCTGAGCTGAACAAAAGCATATAGCTCAAAATGACTATTTGTGTATTTATATGTAATTAGATGCTTGACAGGCATAATTATCTTAGCTTAAAGCTAAATGTCTTCAGCTGTGTAACCAAAAGTGAACAAAATGAGCTTTACCCGCACTAACAGGCATTCCAGCTCAAGTGACACATCCTTAGCTGGGATCGAACGCTTTTCACTCAAACAAAGGACTATTTATGTATTTACGTTGATGTGTAGGCTTGACAGGGATAATTATTTTTGTATAAAGCTACATTTCTTCAGCTGTGTAACCTAAATCATATCTAAACACTCGACGCTCTGATGTGTTTGAAGGACCAGTCAGAGTATAAGCAGGTCCAATATGCCATAAACACACAGCATGTATTTATATTATATATATATATATATATATATACGTATTTGTACAGTGAAGGGACAGCCAGGCCGTCGGTGTGCAGTGTAATGTGAAATAAATGTAGCCGCATTAGCGTAGCGTCCACTTCCTCCCCGAGGACAAGGCTGGCTGTGTGTCATTAAAAGCTCCCCTCTGGCTCCTTTTCCCTTCGGGAGGAGGTAGCGAGCATGTCAGTCTCCTAAAGCGGGACACACAGCGGGGAAGAAAGGGGAGGTAGAGACACCATCACCCACGGAAAACAAGACAGGGGTGGACGGTCACTTCACACACGGCACTTCACACACAGCCCTGCTGACACTGCAGTCGTCCTCCCCGTCACTGCGCGTTAGGGAAAAGGCAAAACAGGTCGTCTGCACCCAAACCTGACTCTCTCTCACCCAACCTACACCATCCGGACACTCTTCTGAGGCTCTCTATTACACATTAAGTTATATTCTATACATTCATACATATCATCATCGTTATTATTACACAGTGTTGTACAGTTTGAATGCTGGGATAGTGCTGATATTTTGATGCATCCACAATTACACTATTTTGCATGTTGATTATATATATATATATATACACAGGGGTTAGACAATGAAACTGAAACACCTGTCATTTTAGACCACAATAATTTATTAGTATGGTGTAGGGCC
>JAOVYV010000016.1:17501282-17511613 GCA_025674545.1 Hassar affinis | reverse complement strand
CCTACACCATACTAATAAATTATTGTGGTCTAAAATGACAGGTGTTTCAGTTTCATTGTCTAACCCCTGTACATTCATATGAACCTTAGAAGTGCAAGCCAACAGAAAACAAGAGGATTGTGATGTCTGAAAAAAAAAACCTCACACCTGATTTTTACTCCACCACCACAAAGAAAATACTCATAGTGAAGTCCAGTGTTTGAGCTCAAGCTCTTCATTACACACAAATTAATTAATTAATTACTTACATGACACACAACTTCATTAATTAATTAAGATCTTAAGATCTTTTGAACTTATAACAAATATAATAATATAACATTTTATAATATGGTGTGACTCAGTGGTTGTATAAATTGATATAAATATATCAAAACAACCTGGGACTCACTAGTTCTCCTGTAGGTCTGTAGGGTCTGATTTCTTACTTCCAAACATGGTATAACCCAAGATTCCTGTGTGGAACATTATATTTTTAATAGCCTTTCACTAACCCTTGGTGTTTATGGAAGCCACACTGTATTTCTGGATTGATCTGCCAACCTTCTGAGAAAGTTTTTTGTTAAAACCTTACCACTGGTTCACAGGAGTGCTGTCACTTTACTTTTGGAGATCCACTTTTCTAAAGACATGTTGTCTAATTTGGAAGATCTGATGCTTTACTGCAACTTTCATTTCCAAAGGGTGCATTTTCATTGAGACTCTGGGCCTGGCATGGATTCAACACCTTTTGAAGCTCTGTCATTTGTCTGATGGAGAAATTGGCTGCAGCGTCCTCACATTGCTCTAATATCAGTCCCTGATGAGTTCTGTCATCTGCTGATTTTATGGGTGTACTAATGTAGTCCCTGAGGTCACAGAGACAGTGTGCACTGCATCATGGCAGTTTGGCATATCTCAGCAGCCTGGATTTACCTTTTTGTTTTTGTTCTTTTTTGAGCCACAATTTAGCATGAGATACAGGATTCAAAGTAAAATTTTGGTTTGTTTTGGTTTCTGGTACAGTATATGATTAGTAATAATCACATTGATACTTAAATGCCCCTGAAAAATTCTTATCAGTATTTGTTTGTTTGTTTAATTGCAATACTCTTCTTTTCCCAGTCTCATGACCATAATTTTCCTTATTAAGTTAGTTTTGGTCCATTAATTTGATTGGACGAGTGGTGTTCCAAGAATGCTGACACATATACACTGAAGTACCAGAAAAACTGGTATACCAGACAATTCTTGGTAGGTCCCCCAGGGGATCTTGGAGGGAATGTTGCACAGTCCTCATATTGATGTTTGTTGAGGCCGCAGCCTTGAGTTGTGATGTTACTTGAGGTGTTACACACCTAGCTTCTGAAATGCCAGCTTTTGCCAGCAAGAATTCTGGAAAAACCTTGAATTTATGAGCGTCTGCTCACCTTCACCCAGAGTATTTTTATGGCCACACTGCTGTCATAAATTCAAGGTTTCTTGTATTTATGTAATTCTTGTAGTCACGGTACACCCCTGAAATGCTTGTACATGAAAATCCAAACTTTGCTTCTACCTCCAAAATGCTTCTACCTCCAAAATGCTATGATGATCTCACAAGCTCCAACTATTAAACTGCTTTGAAAACTAACTCATGATAACTCATGATAACTTGCCATCCTCACAGTGGAAATAACTTTATATACGCACTGGTAGATGCAACCAATGACGTACCTAGGCGTTGCTATATATTTTGCAGTTTTTCTGGTACTTCAGTACATATTGTTGTACTGAATATCAGCACTGCTGTGATCACCTGCCTTGTACCTACGGCTATCCATGTTAATATTCAGCACAAGAGCATTCTTGCTTGTGCCATACTGCTTAATTAATTCTTGATCTGAAGTAATACTTGTCATTACTGCTACATACCATGAATTGTGATTAAAATCTACTGAAGGGAATGGGGAGTGTTATTAGGGTTAATGGGGTTAATGCCTTGCAGTGTATCAGTGAGGAAATAATTTTTGCTGTAATTTGTCTCATGCTGGTTTGAAATAAAGTGGTGTGCTGATGCTCCATATTTTCTTGTGTGAAATGCCTAGTTGGATGGATGTATTTTTAAGTGTCTATTTTGACCCCAAGGAGGAATGTCCTGACAGGTACACTTTTCTGTCCAGAAGACATTACTGAGTAGGCAATTTTTAGGTCACTATTACTAGCCTTTTTTCCTGCACAGTTGAACAGTGCAGTCTTTAAATAGGAAACATGAAACATGCCATTCAGTCCCAGCTGCCAATGACCAGCACGTCACCTTCACCACATGATTTGTAGTAAATAGTTCCAACATGGTGTTGATGAAAAAGTGATCCCTATGTGAGACTGCCTCCTCTCTACAGGAACAAAAGTTGTCAGGAATGTGCCTTAATGTTACACCTTCTCAGGACATGATCTTCTAGTCATTGTCTTTTGAGATTTTTCCCACAAGGAAGATAAGTGGGGATTCAGAATAGAGATTTAATGCTGAGATTTTATATTAAGTTAGTATGGTAAGTTAGCAGATCCTATCCTAGGAAATCCCAGACAGATCTAGCTGGACTTAAGCTGAGCTGAGCTTTAAAGAAGCTTTAAAGAAGATTCTGTAATTTTTAGAGCACACAGCTGGCTGAAAGCCAAATTTCCCATTGCAATGAAAACACTGACAGGCCATCCTCTTTCCTCTGACCAAGCCCAGGCCTTCTATTGAAAATATTTATAGGCATTATGAGTGACCTTTAAGAAAAAAGGGGGAAAGCTGAGCAGATATGCTTCAGTTGAGGAGGAGGTGATTTCCAGGCTGAATAAAGTGATACAAACGTGAATATAAGATTGAGAGTGCATTGATTTCATGGCAATGTTACAGTTATTCTTTAAAGGTTTCTTTGACGCAATATAGAATATAATGTGCTGGTTTGGGTAAAGGTCAGCTTACTGCCATGCAGGAATGTAGGTTGGCTATTATTGGTGTTGGTGGAATAGAAAACAAGAATAAAATGAGCCTGATGCTAGAATAAACTTGTAAACATCTCCACCTTAAGCAGTTAAGTTTCTGCTAACTCGGTATTGCTAATTCACAGTCTCACCATGTTACACATACAAACTCACCAAACCAAGGCACTTAACTCGAAATGCTTCCACTCCACATTGCATACAGTTCCTGGTTACTGTAGTAGATTTAGTAGACTAGACACACTGCATAGCGATGCATACTCTGAATGTTGCATAATGTGAGAGAAAGTGCGAAAATGAAGTGAAATAAGCATACCAAATTTCAACATTGTTGCTTAAACAGTTCTTGAGATATTGAATTGAAACAGTTGCAACGCCACCTATGGAGTGTGTCTAAAAAATGTGGTAGAGATAGGTAATGCTTGCCTTAAAAAAGGCAGAACTTTTGGCAAAACAGTTTTCAGGCTATTGAACAAAAGTGCTTTGAGCCTACCTCATGCTAGCATGAAAGGCAATGCACGTTTAGGGACACCAACAGTATATTCCATCAGACATGTGGGCCTACAGCCATACCACGTCTATGATATCATCAACCAAAATCTGGGGGAGGGAGAACAGAATAAGAAAAATAAACTTTGTCCAAAACTATATGACCACCAGCACTAGCTGCGTTGGTTATAATAATAACATAAATCATAACAGATCATTTTATACAGGTAAACAAAATTCAGTGTAGATTGGAAAACAAAAAAACCTGCCAAATTTATAAATGTAATGTAAACGTGACTGAGGGGCTGTGGATTGGCAAGGACAGGCTTAATCTACAGTTACACTGTACATTTTCCCCCAGTTTTGCTGTCATAGTCAATAATTGCACACGGATGAGAATGATTTATTTGTGAGTTGAGCTCAGTGGTCTTAAAACTCTATAATGTTCACTGGCTACCCATTCAGTGCCACTGTGACCAAAGCTCTGGTAGTGTCTTTTTCAATTAAAATCTCAGAGTCTGACCTCAGCTATGACGCTCTAAAAGCCACCAAAAGGAGGACAGCACAGGATTACGTGACAGCAAGAAATAATGGCAGTATAGTGAAACTTAAACAAAACCTGTGGGATTTAAAAGAAGTGCAGTTTGTTGAATTGCGGGAGCAGAGAAAGTGTCTCTGCCATCATGCAATGCTAAAGGACAGAACAAATATCCTTATTACCTCATGCTCACTTCATGTTGTCTTCTTTCACCCAGAGGCAAATACTCGTCCCTTTGGTCTTTTTTGTGTTTTCTCTAAGTATTATTATTATGCAGGCACTTGTTTCTGTTTACACAAGCCTGCTTTCAGCACAAGCCTGATGCCTATGGTTAGAGGATATTCAACATTATCACATGATCCATTAGAGAATCTGGCCAAGATTGAATAGGGGTTATCTCATAATAATCTTAAAAGACCAAACAGTCTAAAACTGCATTTGCATACAGAGCAATACACACATTTCTGTTCAATATCAGGGCTAGGCAGCAGCAGTAGGCTGCAGCTAGATAACGGATGGCAAACAAGTTTGCAACCAGCCACTACTCTGAAATAGTACACTAGGCACATCCCACTCACCCTGTGGGGAGCCAATGACGAACTCAAACACACACACACACATGCACACACACACACAATCAAATGTTCAGGATGAGCTAGTTAGGTAGGCTGCATCCTCTGTCTCTCAATCTCTGGCTCTCGCTGCCAGTCTTATGGCCTAGCCTCAGGCACACATAGTTGTTAGTGTCTAACAGCGGAGATGGTGGTGTGAGAGCAAGGCAGGGTCTCATTACCTCCACCATACACACACACAGACACACACACTCCTTTGCCTGTAGTACAGGGCATGTGTATGTGTGTAGTAGCTGGATCCTGATGTGTTGTGATGTTAGGAGAATAATGAGGCTCCATGGTGTGAGACTCAACATGTTCGTAGGAGTGATGGTTCAGGAGGGGAACAGCAGTAGCAGCATCCAGCAAGCGAGAAGGAAGGTCAGAGTGTAAAATCTACTGTGCCCCTACTATCCTTCATTTCCATAACACTATTTTTGGCACTCTGTCTTTCCCTGTTGCAGGTTCTTACCCCCATCAGGGCCTTACTTTCGTATTTCATATTCATGTGGTCAAAAGACTTCACATATAGTTTTGTCTTTAGTTTTAGTGTCCTCTTTTTTTCTGAAACCTTTTTGCTTGATGGAATGCATTCATTTATTAGTTTGGCAGTATAGACTTCGGGCTGTAGCTACATCTCAAACATGGAAGCATGAAAAAAGTCTACACTGTAGCCCTGATGCTTGTCTAACACGCAAGATCAGGCAACGGTCTACTGTGAGAGCAGCCACTGTTGAGTAGCTTAATATTATTGACTAGTCAACGCACTGAGGCTGTAAAGAGCAGACGAATGCATGCACACATGCACACACACACACATCCTTCTCCACATCTCCACGCCAACGCCTCTCTGACTGACAGGTGCATTTGATAAGACATGAGTTTTCCATTACTGTGTCTGGGCTGATGGCTATGAGTGCATACACGTGTCGAGCTAATACAGAGCCATGTCTGCATCGCTCATGCCTCGCACTGCTGCACCGCAATACCCGCTGATTGCACAGGCGCACAGAATTTCCCACCTCGCCCCGACTCATGACCTGTGTCACACACAGACGCACACATCGCACAAAGCTTTGGGCATCCAAAAATCTCAGAGCATGTGTGTGTGGGGGGTTGCTGATATATGCAGAGGTCGGGTGGTGGGGTGGTAGTGACTGGATTTGGAAGTCTTCGTTCTGCCTCTTGAATAATTCAGACATGACACTCCACATCTGATGTCAGACTAAACAATTTCTGAGGATGCTGACTGTGACTGTAAATAAGATCTGGAGCAAGTTATAGTATTATTGTTGATAGGCAGGAGATGAAGGTGGTTGTACAATATAACCTCCTAGTTGGAATGAATACTGGGAAGGCACTGGATTCCGAACAGAGACGTGAACAATGAAACAAAATGCTGATCATCACTGGTATCATGATGGGTATCATAAGTTTGATACATATGAGAAATACATATGTGCAAGAGAGGCAACAAACAAGATGGAGGCTAAAAGCGCAGCTTGTACAACAGAGTCTGCTATCTCAATTATTCCATGGCTACAGAATAATATGAAAAAGCACACTCTGATTAAATTTTTATTCCACTAATTTTCTAGTCCCTCATGCATATCAATAGGATACTATTATTGCTTCACTGTTGCAGTTCCTTGAGCCTATATATCATTCTTCATTTGCATAACTAAAGTTATTAGTCTAATTGCAATGTCAGTGTATGAATATAACATAAGCCATTATTGATGTTACAGAAACGGTATACACATTGGATCAGGAGTACTGATTTAGAACAGTGATTACATTTTTGCCTTCCTCATATAATGAAATAAGAGATACCTACCAGAAGCAAGCGTTTTTAATAAGCATTGCATAATTGCATTTTTCATATAGTTTTAGAATATCTAATGTAGGTGATAATTACAACACGAGTCTTGTTATTCAGCTTTGTACTGTACATTTGAGGAGGTTTCAAACTTTACGGTCTTCAAACATTACGGTAAAGCCCTTAAAGAAGAAGCCACCCTGATATATAATCTATATTTCCATTAAATATAATCTATATATATTAAAAGATTTGTAATGTGTTTTGGTTAGTTTTGGTAAGTGCCTCTGTTAGATCCTAAAACAACATGGGCCTCTTTTCTTATTCCTTATTCCAGTGTTGTTTATTCAACGTGGTTTTAAGGAGAAACCCAGCACAGAAGTAGTGGACACTGTACACATCAGACTCAGAAAGAAACCAGAATGCAATGCAGCTAGCTATATAACACAGCTGCTCAGAGTTACTTGACATGATAGTGGTATTGAAATGAAAAGTGAAGGGTTGTGTTTGAGCAAAAGCAGGGTGTACAGATGAGAGATCACAATTAAAGCACTGCTGCATCAGTCTCTTTAGGGTATTTTCAGTTCTATTATGTCATTTGTACAATT
The DNA here is from genome assembly GCA_025674545.1 of Hassar affinis. Classification (NCBI taxonomy): domain Eukaryota; kingdom Metazoa; phylum Chordata; class Actinopteri; order Siluriformes; family Doradidae; genus Hassar; species Hassar affinis. The sequence goes on along the minus strand of JAOVYV010000016.1, from coordinate 17,504,599 downwards.
GTAGAAGTTGCCATGAAAGTATATAGGTTTTGCCAAGTTTGCCATGCTGGAAACATTGCATTCCACATCAGCTAACACTGAGTGGCTTACAAATGTGGCTGCAGACTACAATTCCCATACCACAGAGTGGCCTACTATCATGGCCACCAAGCACTATGACACCCAACCATCACAAGCTATAGCCGATTATCTGCATTCTTTATCAACTTACCAAGTACGCAAGTCCAAATTTGGCATAATTTGTATTGAGAAACGCTTTAAGTCATCTTCATGGTCACCTTCATTCTGATTGTACATCACTTGTACTCAATTACACAATCACAACCACACTACTTAAGGATTCTCTGTTCACACACATTGCGAACCATACACTCAGTGTCCTGTACCTGTCAATGCCAAGCCTTTTGATTCTATGCCTCTGTGTTTATGTTTAGAACTATGTTACTGGTGCTGGGTTCATACCTTTGTCTCGTGCCCAGATATTATTGCTTATACATCTTCTGACTTCTTCCTGCTCATTGACCTCAGCTCTGCTTAATGCTTTGGATTTGTCTGCTTTTGATTTAATGAAGAAAATGAACCTACCACTGTCACTGTTTCCATCACCTAAAATTATGTATAATGAATAAAATATCAATTTTTCTAGAAGGAGATATTAGTAAGGAGATAAAGCAATATAGTTTAGAAATGTGTTTCATTTGCAATAAGGCTTCTCTTAACTAGGGATGGTAAGATTACTTGAATCACACTGGTGCACCAGCATAAAAGTTCAAGGTGTGATTGCATTGATTAAAAAAGTTTACACCATAGTTTCTAACATCTTTGCATCTGTAAAATCCAATGTATTTGTATACTACTATTAGTACACACATACTTATTTATATATAAATATATTTATAACGTCATGAAGAGCGGACATCGTCGGGGGAACACTGCTCTCGTCTGCGTTTAGCATGATAAATCAAACAACACTTTTCAGACTAATTTTGCATACTGTAGGCACTTTAGAAATAAACTCGAATGAAACACGAACAACAAGAATGAAAATATGTGTTAAACCGAGATTAACGCACGATTAAAAATTTTAATCGTGATTAACAGAGATTAAAAAATGTCATCATTTGACAGCTCTAATTTAGAATTATTAGTAGATCCCCTACACCTTTATTATTTAGAAATGTGACAAATAATTTGTCACCAATAATTTTATCATTTCTTGTCAAGTCTTTTGACCAAGTCTGACATGATTTGGAGGTGTGTCCTATACCATTTTGAATGCCTGATCCCAATGCAGCATGGTGATGTAGCTTACAGTAGCTTATGCTGAACTGCTAGATGTCCAGGTGGTGCTCCGAGAACAATGTGGGCTTTATATATAATTGATGCAACTTTGAGGTCAAGGCTGGCCTGTTAGGACAGGATGGTGTCCATCCCATTCAGGAAGGTGCTGCTCTCATTTCTTGCAGTATAGCTCATAGTCTCAGAATACGCCTTTTGGCCAAGTCTCACATGATTTGGTGGTGTGTCCTATACCATATTGAACTGCATAACATTGTAGTATGCTCAGGCCCATCCCAATGGGCCATGTTAACGTACTGTGCTTAATATAAACATTGATCAAACCAAATGAAAATGTAGCATTAAATGAAGCTAGTCTTCCCTGATACAGTTACATGCCTCATCTTTGTCTAACTGACAGAGGAGGAGCCATTGCAGTTATTTATAATGTCATACAAAATCATGGACATAAATTCAATGTGTTTGAAGTTCTCTACATATATGCTGCCACAAAAGGTAAGTCTCTCCAGTTGAGTCAACTAATTACCATTTACAGGCCTCCATGTCCATATTCCGAATTTCTTTGTGAACCTGTTTGTTTGTTTATACAAACCATTAATTTTTGGAGACTTTATATTCATTTAGATAATCCATTCTGAGAACAGCGTTTGGTTCCATTCTAGACTCAGTAGGAGTAAATCAGAATGTAATAGGACCCACTCACAATGATCACACTTGATCTATTATTAGCATTTAGATTAAATACAGAAAATATAGTTACATTTCCACAGTCTGAAGCTCACATCATCTCACATCATTATCTCATCTCATTTACAATTTCTCTTAGGAATAATGTATGCTCTTTGCCATGCTATTGTGTCAAACATACTTTCACATCAGCTACTGCACATATTTTATTGATAATCTCCCAGAATGATCAAGTCTGATTGGATCAGTTGAACCCCACAGAACTTGATCAAGTGAAGATCTTTCTTAAAAGAAAAATAACTGGGGAGAAAAAACTAGCAAACTGGTATGAAGATTATACACGGTGATGATGATTCATCCTAACTGATGATTCATGCTAACTCAAGCCAGACAATCAGAGAACTAACCATGTAGATGACAGTATAACCATATCAGATCAGGGACACAAAAGGTTTATTTCGCTTCAAGAGACTGAACTTATTTCACTAATCTTCTCATCAAAATCATCAATTTGTCAACTGGATATCAAACCTCCACTTTATCTCCAAGATCCTATAAAAGGTTGTAGCACAGCAGTTATGCTCATATCTGCATAGTAATAACATAAAATCTATCAGCTTGGATTTTGGCCTCAGCATAACACTGAGACAGCGATGGTTAAAGTGGTATATTACTTACTACTGGCCTCTGATTAGGGTTGTGTGTCCTTGTTTGTCTTACTTGACCTCAGTGCAGCTTTTGACACCATCAATCATACTATTCTCCTTTATAGATTAGATAATGTTGTTGGAGTTAAGGGAACGGCTTTCGCCTGGTTCAGATCCTGACTGACCATTATCAGTTTGTCGATGTTAATGATGAGTTCTCCAAGTATACTAAGGTTAGGTTAAGTTTGGAGTTCCACAAGGTTCTGTTTTAGGCTCATTGCTTTTTTCTTTATATATTCTACCTCTGGGTAACATTATTTTTATTATGACACACAGTTGTATGTCTCAGCAAAGCCACATGAGAGACACAAGTTTAATAAAGCTGAGGAATTTATTGAGGACATCAGGATCATGAATACTTTTCTTCTACTGAATTCTGATAAGACTTGTACTAGGAACACAGGCAGCTAGAAGTGGATGGCCTTTCAGTTATTTCACATGCAGCTGTAAAGGACCTTGGTGAGATTGTTGACTCCAGTCCTTCATTTGAAGTTCATATATATATATAATAGTGGGGCGACACGGTGGCTCGGTAGGTAGCACCGTCGCCTCACAGCAAGAAGGTCCCAGGTTCGATCCCCAGGTGGGGCGGTCTGGGTCATTTCTGTGTGGAGTCTGCATGTC
>JAOVYV010000016.1:17478251-17492373 GCA_025674545.1 Hassar affinis | reverse complement strand
TTATTCCCAGTTACGGGGTCACGGGGGAGCCGGTGCCCAGCCGGCAACTCTGAGCGCAAGGGCAGGAACCAACCCTCATTATAATATATGATACAAAAAGAGTTGGGAAACTTTCTAAAAGTGTGTTAAAATCTAAAAACTGTAATTGGTCCTTTTATTTAATTGACAAAAGTAAAAAGAAAACATCTTCATTGATTTCACTGACAAACCTAATTGTATTTTGTAAATATAAAAAAAATATATAGAGTAACAAGTAAACAAGTAAAACTGTTCTGGAAGGTTCCACAATTAGCAGTTTAACTGGTAACAGGGGAGGTCATCAAGAATAAACGAGCATCCACCAAAAGCTTAGTCTTTGTGAGCAAGGACGGGTCGTGGTTCACGACTTTATGCCAAACTTTGTGAATGAATTGTCTGTCAGTTTAAATACAATGCTTCTCAGTGCAAGACTGCAAAGAATTTAGGTCTTTCAACATCTATAGTTCATAATATCATGAAAAGATTCAGGGAGTCAGGGAAAATTTTGGTGAGTGAAGGCCCAGGGCAGAAACAGTTGCTGAATATGTTCAGCATTGAGCCCTCTGGTGGCATTTTTTGAGAAACCCTCATGCTATTGTGATGGGCATTGCTACATATGCTCGTGAATACTTTGGAAAATCATTGTCACTTAACACAGTCTGCTGCTACATCAAGAAATGCAACCTGACACTGTATTATGCAAAGAGCCAAATAATAATTTTGTGCAGAAATGCTGGCAAGTTCTCTGGGCCCAGAGTCATCTGAGATGGTCCAAAAGAGAGTGGAAATGTGTTCTTTGGTAAATGAGTCCACATTTCAGCTTGTTTTTGGGGAAAGAACGGATGTTGGATTTTATGTACCATCCAGACCATCCAGACTGTTGCCAATGAAAAGTGCAAAAACCAGCATCTGTGATGACAAGGGGGTGTATCAGTGCCCACAGCATGGGTGATCTGCATACATGTGAAGTTACCATTGATGCAGAGGTGTATATTGGTATTATGGAGAGGCATATGGTGCTGTCAAGATGACATCTTTTCCCAGGAAAAAACCTTTTTCCTATCTATTTCAGAAGGACCATGCCAGACCTCATTCTGCATGAGTTACAACAGTGTGGCTTCATAGACATAGAGTGTGTGTGCTTGACTGGCCTGCTTGCAGTCTAGATCTGTCTCCTATTGAAAAAATATGGCACTTCATGAAGGGGAGAATCAGACTATGGCGACCGTGAACTGTTGAGCAGCTCTTATATACTGAAAGTCTTATATACTGAAAGAATGGGCAAAAATTGCACTTGCAAAACTTCAGCAATTAGTATCTTCAAATCCCAAAACAATTATATTTGTCTAATTTTTTTATATTTAACAAATAGAATTAATTTAATTGAAAACCTTTTCTTTGTCCTTTTATCTGGTAATTAAAGCTTCAAGTGAATTAAAAAAATCACAGGTTTAATTTTGAGAACTGTTTTCCCCCATGTCCTAAGCCTAAAACTCTTCTTAGTAAACTCTGTTTAGTGTTTGTTTTTTTGTCATGTAGCGTGTGGTTTGCAGATGTGTGCTAGGCCATTTATTTGTAATTTTGTTTTGGAAGCCAGCCTGTGTGCTTTTGATTAAAAATTCAAAATGTTTATTAACATTTTTATTAACTAAGACATTCCTTAAAAGCTACATTTCAACTTTTCAAAGTGCTTTAAGCTTTTCCAGGGCCAATAAGAGTTTAAGAATGGTTGAACTCTGAACTTTTTCTGAAGATTTTAACTTTTCTTTTTCCAATTTTGGATTAGGAAACAAAAATCTCTTGGTAGAGTTCCATCACAGGAATTGAAATAGGAATTCATCAACAGCCATGTACACAGAGCCTCAGCATGTTCCAAGGGCTTGCATCTTCTAATCCACTAACGTGATTTACTGTCTTTTCACTGAGACATCCGCACTTGTTCAAACTTTGTAGCTTTGAGGTTAGACTTATTTAATGCAGAGTAATTTAGAGAGCTGCTGACCAGCTGACTGCTGGTTTTGTGTTTCATTTCTACAGTACAACTATAGCTAATATTTCTTTTCCCACGTATATATGTATAATGGTTTAAGGATATTTTGACCCAAAAAAGTATGCAATACATGATGTGCTTGTTTATTGATGGTTATAAGTTTATATAGCAATAGAATTGATCACCTCCCAGGGTTGTCATATAGGTGTTAACTGAGGTCCCTGTGGTGGTTTTTAAACTTGTATTTTTGTTCACACTTTGCTCAAAGATTGAGAACAATGCTAACTGAGCATGTGAACTATTATTACAAAGGTAGATTATAGTTTTGCTAAGTGTGACTAAGTTACCTATGTTACCACTTGAATTTCCCCCAGGGGATCAATAAAATATCTATCTATCTTACTGTCTATATACATCTATCAGCTTACAATTGCTTACCGTTGTGTTGTTATATCCCGTTATATATGTATTTTTGTGCTGGGATTTGGTTTACTTGGTAGTAAGGATAAAAAGATGTTAGAAGACTCAACAGACTCAAAAGACAGTTCAAGGTGCCAAAGACTGATGAAACTGGGAATCTGCCAGCTAAATGTCCAGTTGGATGGGTCCACAGAGTCAAATGATCTTCACTGGCATCCTTAGACTACAAGAATAAAAGCCAAAACTTAAAACACCAAACACATGGGTCATTTAAAGGCTTAAGTCTGGGACCTTGATCTCAATAAGAAGTTATCACAAGGATTGCTTAAAGCTGAGGACAGAAAACAAAGTAAAACTGGTGGTTACTGTGTGCAGAGTCTAGATTTCGATCTATGTCAAGGTGGACAGTACACTGTAGTACATTGTAGATTTTTTTGTTATAATAATGATAACATTCATTCATTCATTTTCTTGATCACTTATTCCTTTTCAGGGTCATGGGAGAGCCGGGGCCTATCCGGCAGCTTAGGGCGCAAGGCAGGAACAGCCCTAGACAGGGCGCCAATCCATCATAGGGCGCACACTCATGCACACACTCACACACTAGGGCCACTTTAGAGACACCAATCAACCTAACGTGCATGTCTTTGGACTGTGGGAGGAAACCGGAGAACCCGGAGTAAACTCACACGGACACGGGGAGGTCATGCAGACTCCACACAGAAAGGACCCAGACTGCCCCACCTGGGGATCAAACCTGACACCTTCTTGCTGTGAGGCGACGGTGCTACCCACCGAGCCACTGTGTCACCCTAATGATAATATGTTTATTATTAGTAGTAGTAGTAGTAGTAGTAGGAGTAGGAATAGTAGTAGTACTTGTAGTATCATCATCATCATCATCATCATTGTTATTATTATTTGAATTTTCCTCTGGGATTAATACTATGATTATTAAAATTATATTATTATTATTATTATTATTATTATAAGTAGTAGTAGTAGTAGTATCTTCATCATTACACTAATTGTGGTATTTAGGATTATTTAAGCTCAGTTATTTGTGTAGCATGCAAGTAGAGCATCCATTTTCCTAAAAATATCATTTGCTAGTCACTGAATTCAGAATGTAAAATAAACATTTTATTATTGATTGAACATACGTTTCCCAGTACATAAGTACTGATGGGAATTCTGTCTCATTTCAGTGAGTCAGGTCATTTGGCTCAGCTCATTGTTAAGAGTTGACAGTTTCACCTCTAGAAAGTCTCTTTTTCTAAAAAGGAAAAGCTTTACAATATTATAACCAGTCACTGTTCTTCTTCCCCTAAGTATGACTGATATTGTTTTATGAAATTTTGCTCCAGCTCCCAAATAAACAAAATACCTTTCCTGCATATGGCATTTTATAAAATACATTTGAATAAGTGTAATAATCAGCAAGGCACTACAAATATGCTTTGACAAATACAGTAAGCATCTCTACATTAATGTTATTGTGCATGCTGTGTCTGTGCTTCATTAAGAAGATTTATTTTTTATTCTGATAATTGATCGCTTCCCCAATACACTAATAGCAGCATTGCAGACAGACCTCCCTGTCATGCTGCTTCATATGCACAACTAAGAGTCAAACACATGCTTCAGCATTCATGACAACAGCTCTGATGTTGAAAAGATCTGATAAATTACACTGCAAGTATAACATCATTGTCTACACCTACAAAAAATTGAAGAAAAAATGCTTTCAACTGAGACATAATATAGCAAATTGATGATTTATAATTTACCAAGCTGCAATACACCTTTAAAATAGATTATGACAGATTTAAGTGAACTCATACGTTTGTGGAAACCCAGACTGTGGTACCAAATGAAATAACCAATGTTAGTCAAGATCATGTTGTTGTTGGCAAATTCTAGATATATGATCTGCAAAAAGAAAAACCTACGTTTCAATACTGGTGAGCTGGAATGAAATCAAGCTATTCATTTACAGGCAGTTCATCAAAACTATGAACCAGGCACCGCTCAGGTGATCAGCAAACCGCATAAACTAGGCAAAACGCAGAAACAGAAAACTAGGGCAGACAAGGTCTAAAAGTGGCAAGGGTCAAATTCAAGGTATCAAGAACTATGGCTTGAAATAAACAGATGAATAAATTCTGAATGAAACCTGGGTAATGAGTCCCAGGTGTGTATAAACCAGAGTAGAGCAGATGAAAGATACCACAGCTTGCACCCTGTACAGGTCGCCAGTCCATCACAGGGCAGACACACAGACAAACACACACACACACCTTGGGGCCATTTAGTAACTTAAATTTGCCTGATTGTATGTCTTTGGACAGTGGGAAGAAACCAGAGCTGCCAGAGGAAACCCACGCAGACACAGAGATAACATGCATAGAAAGGACCACCTGGCTGGGGAATCAAACCCTTCTTGCTGTGAAGTGGCAGCGCGACCCTCTGGGCCGCCTTGCCACCCTTCCATTGACCTTAGAATCATTTATCTATACTTTACAATTCAACGTTTAACTTTGTTTTTATAATATAAAGTTTATAATAATAATGCTTTTAACAACAGTCGCCACAAAGCAGATATCTTGATCTAGATGCACAAGCGCCAAGTGAGTGTAGTGATGAAAATTCCCCTTAGAACATAAGGAAACACTTTGAGAAGAGCCAAAAGATGGAAAAGGGCAGAAAAAGCTGGTCTAGGTCAGAAAATGAGATTACATTTCAAATATTGGTGGAAAAGCATTTTGGAGTGTGTATGACTTATAAGCAACGGGTTTCTTTTGAGAATCAATGTCCACAACATACAGTCAAACAAAATATTACATTAAATATTGACTAAAAACTTGGGAAATCTTATTTGGCAAAAAAAACGCTACAGCACGGTCCACACCGATTCCTGAGAAGCCAATCGATGACCTGAGCCAAGAGAGAGTGAGAGGAGGGGGGCCAGGCAGCTTCAGTGACCAAGTGACCTTTTTTCTCATCTCTGGGGTGATGATGACTATGACAAGTTGCATTGATCCAGTGGTTCATAATGTCATAAAAACCTCTTAGAACTATAAATCAAACTTTTAAGAAGTTGTTCAATTTCACCCTTTCTTTGCTAACCCACTTGTAAGGCTTTATAATGTACACAGGAATGCCAATCAAAGACTATGAAATGAACTGTACTACTATTAAAAGAATGGTTCATAAGCATTTTTGCATAATTTTTATCTTTAAGTGTGGTCAATCATCCAAAGCATATTTGTAGCCTGCAATTTACTTTCGTTTTGTAATAAGCTGTGAAGTCTTTCCCAAGCTTCATATGTATTTTGCATCACACGGCATAATGAACTGGACAGGTTGACAAAGACAAATTATTTTGTGCTGTGGGTGCGCTGAATCACCACTTATCTTCATCAGACAGCCAATCAGATCGAAGAGGGAGTGGGATTTACTCTGGCAGAAACAGGCTTTCTCTGATCAAAAATAGATAAATCATTGGATGACATGCTTGAATTTTACATTCCTTTCAATTTAAGATCTTAACACAGCATTTGAGGCATGTCATTTTCGGTCATTGTGGTTTGCTAGGGTGATGGATTGCTGGTGTTTCGAGTTAGCTTAATTTGTTGTCTGTGCGCAGTGCTGCTCTTGAAGCTCTCGTTCAAAAAGTTACTTATTTTTTCCCAATTTAATAAATAAAGCTGTCATTTCCAAAAGCTGGCTAGCTAATATTACAGAAGAATAAAAGTTGCTTTTTTAAACTGTGTTGTTGTTTTTTTGGTGATATTTATGAACTTGAAATAAGGCCATAAAAAAGTTTAGACATTTCTGTGATCAACTGATCACAGACAATATTAACTGTTTTACTACTTACCTTGGCAGTGTTATTGTTTCCTTTATCAGCCTTAGTTAAGCCTCAGGTAAATTTTTCTTTGTAGCCCTGACTGTAGATAATTGAGTACTGTGTATTGTCATCACATTCAGAATAACAATGATGGATGTGGATTGAGGCAGCTATTTACAGTGTGTCTATGTATTTACAGAAAATCTACATTTCGGGAACAATTTGCATTTTTTGCAAAACTTCTTAGTTACATTAGCCCCATTGCTGAAGCACAAAAGCGAAAGACAACAACAATAGCTAAGCAGATTGAATACATTTGGGGTGAGTGGAAATTTCTAAGAAGTTCTCTGCCAGAGGAATATTGCCTTCTTTTTTGGATCTGTCCCTCAGTCTTGCACAGACTGACATTTCAAAGGGAAATCCCAAAATGTGGCTGGAATCTGGAGCTCAGAAACCAAATTTATCTCTGCCGAACAGAACAGGACAGGACAGGACAGGAGGTCAGCAAATGGTTTGGGTTCAAGAGAAAAAGAAAACAAAAAAGAAAATATAAACTCTCTCTCTCTTTGTTTCTCTCTTTCTCTTTCTCTTTCTCTCTCTCTCTCTCTCTCTCTCTCTCTCTCTGTGTGTGTGTGTGTGTATTTCTGCTGGCCCAAATGAGAGCCAGAAGTGCTAGTCTGTTTCCTCTTACTCTGCGCAGTGGAGACAGGGAGCAGGGGTGAGAAGTCAGATGGAGGACAGTATGACAGATCGAGGAGAGGTGAAGCATGGGTCAAACACTGCAACAGCCATTTCCTCCCTGATCCCTATCTCTCTCTCCATTACACTACACAACACCTGGGAGTAATACACACACATACACACACATGCCTCAAATGATCCTACACAAGAAACACATGCTCAACTTCACTTATCTTTGAGGAACACAATACACACTCTTTCATAATATCTACCACACACTAAGAATGAGCAAGCTCATTCACTCTGTGATCACGGAGATCTGTGTATGTGTGTGTGTATGTGTGTGTGTGTGTGTGTGGGGGACTCTCCATCTCCTCATAACCTTCCTCTGATTGTGATGATGCCCCCCCTCAGTTTAATCAGGCTGGAACTCTCTAAAGACAGATTCAATTATCCTCCACACCTGAACACACAAAGACCCGACTCTCTCCACCGAGCCCATTGTTGCTCTAAGCATCAGCCTCGCTAATGGGAAATATTGATTCAAATTTTCTCTCCCTTCAGCTTCAGACTACTGCAAGCAGATTTTTCTCTCTGCGGCTTCGTTCTGAACTCGTAGGTGGATTGGGCCGGAGTCGCAAGTGGAATGGGCATTTATTTCATTCCAAGTTTATTTCCCTATGGAGCTCTAGAGAATCTGACTTGCACAAGTACAAACTCTGAAATCAAATATTGACCCATCAATTCCAATGATACATGTTCAATATGGATAGTAAAACACATCAATGACTTGTCCTGCTGACTGAGATAATGTTTCTGGTCATCATGTTAAGCTTGATGCTATACACCACTATATGCTGCTGTATGCTCTCTGTCTAAATGCTATACTGAGATAAAAAAAATTATTCTTATCATAGATTATTATCAGTATTCTTATCATGGTATAACTGTCTTCCTTTGGCTTGTTTTTTTTCTCTTTCTTATTTTTTTCTCTTTTTCTTTTTTTCTACTGTACTGTAATTGAATATTTTCTTCTTATTATTATTATTATGCTTTTTCACTTGCAGCGTATATTAGCTTGGTACATTTTTCATGTAATTTACCACAATACCAACTACCTACATAGCTACATGTTAGTGGCACCGACAAGGCAAATTTGGGCCTATGTTTGCAATTAATAACTAATTATCTTTCCTCTGATTCTTTGGGTCATGCCAAGTTATACTGTTACATATATCATGGGCTTCATTTCCACTATGTTGAATTTTCTTCCATTTAACTTACCAGAGAACAATACTTGGTAAGTCCCCCACAGGATCTTGGAGGCAAAGTTGCACAGTCCTCACACTTGTTTTTTGAGGCCCCAGCATTGAATTCTGATCTTACTTGAGGCAGTGCTGCACGGTTATCACGTGAAACCGTTCTTGCTATCCGAGGCTGGTCATGTTCACCCAGAGTCTTTTTACGGTGTAGAAGTTCAGAGGTTTGCGGTGTTGCCTGAATTCTTGTAGTCACGATACACCCTTGAAATGCTCATATGTGAAAATCCAAACTTGGCTTCTACCTCTGAAATGCTATGACCCACCCATCTCACGAGCTCCAACTTGTAAGTTGCTCTGGATAAGAACGTTTGCTAAATGCCATTAATGTAAATGTAACTATTAAACCATATTGAAAATCACAAAATTGTGATCATTTACCGTTCTCACAGGGAAACAGCTCTAGAGGCTTCCGTAGATGTCTGTTGCTTTATATACGCACTGACGGATGCAACCGATGGCGTGAATAGGTGGTGTTACTATGTATTTAGTACCAGTTTTTCTGGTACTTCAGTTATTTATTTATTTCTCTAATTTGGAGGACAAAACCTCTCTTTTTCTCAAAATCTCGATTACCAGGATGGTTCATCCACAATGCACAAACAAGTCACCACACAGGATGTGAGGCCATTTCTCAGCAACACTTTAATGTATTGCCATCAAAACTGGGCACACGTGTTTAGCAATGAGCTGATGTTCACAAACAAGTTTGGCTTCATTTGTAACTTTTTATAGGGCTATTGGAACAAGGAAGTGAAGTAATATCTTAGCATGTTCTTGAGAACGTCACTCTTTCTTTCTTTCTTTCTTTCTTGCTGCCTTGTCATCTATTTCTCTATTTTTCTCTTTCTCCTTTTCTGTCAGTCTTATCTTCCTCCCTTGTTCCTGCTTTCAGTGTCCTCTCTGTTCCTTTCATCAATCCCCCCCTCCTCTGTAGGCAGACATTAGGATTCAGGAGTCCAGCCAGAGAGAGGTGCAGTAGATTCATCATGATCTGGCTCTACAATGTACAGTGTCCACACACAAGTGCTGTGCAGATCAGTCCATAAATCTCAGTCTGTAACATTCAGCTCACATGATGAAGCCTCGCTTTCTCCAGATGGAAGATGTGTCGACATTTACATGGTGGTTATGACTCCGCTGAACTGTCTGAATCCACAGACACTTATCAGTCCCCCTGGACAGAGGACACAGAGCATGTCAGCACAGACCATGTCTATCAATTTCAGATGGCCACGCCATCTGAACACGCAAATGCACTTATTGACTACTATATGTATGCTTCTTTCAGTTACATGCTGATATACATATCGAAACATACAGAGCCACATAAAATCACCATTCTGCTGATCCCTCTACTCTCTTCATGGTAAAGTTGAACAGTTGCCCATGGTAAACATGGTAAAAGACAACACCCAGTAATACCAATATGGTAAAATGTTTTGCTTTAACAGTTATGCAAGTAAATGTCATTAGCTTTTACATGTATTGTCTTGTATTACTATTAGCTAAGTTAGCTAGCCAATGTTATTTTCTCTGCAAACATAAACTAATTGCATTAGCCTGCTAGAATAGACTATTTATTTGACAAATTTTAGGGTTCCAACAATGTAATTATGAAAAGAATAATGTGACTGAGTGACCATGCTTGATTCACTGAACTATGTCAAACAAATAGTCTTACCCGGCAAGCTAACAAAGCTAGCTGACATGTCTAGCTAATGACTATGAATGCAATTTACAAAGTCACAATATATTATGCGCAAACAAACACTGTTTTACGTTAATCAAGTCCCAGATAGTGCGCACACATCTAGCCAATGCCAGCATAACGTACACACAAATTACTCCTCAGCAACGTCTCACAGATCTTGTTTGCTAATTTAGAGGACAACGTCGTTTTGGATCACTGATAATGCATGTTCTTAATATTCCATTTTTTAATAGGTTTAGCCAAGTTGGAAGATTTTTTCAGTTGCTGTTTGTAGTCAGTCGGGTGTTTTTTCCTCACCAAACACGTAGATTATATCAATTAATAACAGGCGAAAATGTGTATGAAAGGAACCTGAGCTGAATCACAGATAGTGAGTGTGTGGAGAGAAAAAAAACATTAAGAAGTTGTGCTGTCTTTGAACACTGACAGGCTTAAATCACTCATTATACTCAATGATGGTTAAAAAAGAAGCAGATAATCATGATGATGAACATGATGTTACGCTGATATCTTCCTAATTAGCAAACAAGGCCATTGCAGCATCAGTGACATATTATGTGTGCTAGATTTGTAAAAAAAAAATAAAATATATATATATATATATAAAGGGAAACTATTTATGTAAAACAATACAGTTTTATTTCCTTTAAACACTTTTATAATGGGCACGCACACACACGTTTGTACTGCTAGAATTGTCAGGACTTTCCACTGACATAATTATTACTGCAGCTAATTAATGCTAAGCCTAACCTTAATCTTTACCTCAGAAATGAAAACGGGACTTTTAGGCTCTTTTACTTTTTCATTTTTGTTAAAATCTACAACAAAAAACTCACTTTCTTTCTGGGGACCAGCAAAATGTCCGTACAAGCTAAAAACAAAGATATCAGATGTTCCTTAAGATATAAAAACATGGTCTCATACACACACAAAACTGCATCCCAGCTCTTACTCTATTTCATTCCAGTTGTAGCAGTGAAGATTTAATCGTTTCAGTTTAATATGCTTAACCAACTGGTGAAGAAATAGCTAAACTGTAATAACACTACTAATCTAATACTAACAGTATTACAATACTGTTAGTACTGTACAGTACATAACTTGAACAGACATACTTTCACTTTGCTTGCATAGCTGATGAAGGATTTCTTTCTGCACCACCTGTAAAGCAAAAGAAATAAAAGAAATGAAATGGTTTTGCATAGAAAACAACAGTAGAGCAGTAAAGAGTAATAAAGTAAATCAAATCAGTATTTTGTGTGACCATTTTTTGCCTATAAAAGAGCATCAGCTCTCTAAGGTACAATATTGTAGAAGTTTTATGAGGAAATCTGCAGGACTGAGGCATCTCAGAAAACCTGCCTGAATGCCTGAAACTGCCAACCACAAATATACTTTACAAAACCGCATTACAATGAACCTTAGAGAACTGAAAAATGTATCTGAAAAATATTCTTGTACTTAATATTTGACATTCTTTAATGACATACAAGCAATTCTCTGCAAAATTTAATTTGTTGGAAAATATGAGGTCTGTCTGGAAAGTAATGAGAATTTTTTTTTTTTAAATATGATCCTTGTGTATGAACACAATGCTCCCAATGCCTTTGCCATTGTTGGTTGCAGTGCTTGAAATCGGCAACTGTGAGGGTGTTGAGAGTCTCTATGATTTGGGGGATTATGATGGGGGTTGTGGCTCTATGATTGTTCTTTACTGTGCTGAAGTGGTGGCCTTTCAAACGTCTTGGTACGAATTCTTCATGGACGATCCCTTGAGAATCAAACAAGATGAACAGTGACTTGATTTTTTATTTTTGCTCATGCAGGTTATTTTGGGTGAGGTGATTGTGGGCCATTCAGCACTTTGTCTTTTTGTCTCAGCATCATACTCGAAAACAAAAACACATGAAAATGCAAGTTTTCAGTTTTTTGGGGGGTTTCTAAAACCAATACAGGGTCAGCATTATACATGCAGCACGCCTAATACAAGCTGCACCTTGACCAGTTACTTTTCAGCCATCAACAAGCTTGTGGCAGAATTCTGGTTGTATATCTGACCACTCTGAATTGGTAAAGTTCAGATAAATTTGTTGGTTTCCTGGCAACACACTGTTGGAAACCAGAATTGCATCCAAGTTTCAATTATGTAGCTGATGGTTTGAGGTTCTGCTGAAAAATTCTGAAGTACTCTTCTTTCTTCAGTATTCCATGCATTGTGTGCACCACCATGTTTATCAGTTAGTACAATGTACAATGTACCATGTACAAGTACATGGGGTTGAATGCCTCACCCTTACTTAACCTTTACAAGTAGTAAATGTTTTTTCAGTCAGTTGCAATCTGTAGTTGAGCTTGAAGGTGTCGATTTTAGAGCAGGGGCTTCTTTCTTGGACAGCAGCCCATCCGTCCATGGTGATGAAAAACTTACTTGGCTGTAGACAGTGCCACTGGTGTTCCAACAGCTTCTATTTCATGGTAGGCCTTTGTCTTGGTGGTTCTTCGGTTGTTCCTGGCCATGTGAACTAATTTCCTCTCAGCTAAGCGTGACAGATTGGGTCTTCTTTCAGACCTTAGTGAAGTGTCTACACCTCCCAATAACTTGTACTCACACAGAATTGTTTGAACTGATGATCTTGTAATGTGTATTTGTTTAGAAATGGCTCCAAGAGACATTCCTGACTTGTGTAAATATATGATATGATCATCTGTCTTAGATCTGCACTGAGCTCATTGGACTTTCCCATTTTACTGTGTGTTGGTCCAATCCAATGAATGTTGTCAAATAAACCCTTTTTATGTGGGCACAGAGAAGCTACCAGCTGTAGTCAGTCATGATCACTAACAGGACTTTAAGAGGCCCTGGCAAGTTAAAAAACATTTTGGAAATTTGAACACCACTGAATAAATAATCAAATTGTGTATGTATAATTTTGATCCTGTGTTGATTTCAGAAAACCGCCAAAAAATTTAAAATTTGTGCACCAAATTCTTGTTCTGTATATTGTACACTCATTCAGCCCCCCCCAAAAAACAGTTAAAAAATCACTCAGAGCCCAATATTGCCTTGACATTCATGTCCATGATAGTATATGTAAACTTCTGACCACAGCTACGATACATTGCTGATACATTTTTTTTTTCAAATTATCAGCATCTTTAGAATGAATATTGTGTCTGAGATAGCCATTGCAGAACACTGCATGATCTTGTATTTGTTTATAAATGGCTGTTTTAATTTGGAAGTACGTGAGACTCTCAGAGCAGAGGAAACCAGGTTTTGGGATTAAATTTCATTTTATGACACCATCAGTCTTTGAAAAAGCCCTTTTGAACCACCAGCCACAAAACACCAAAGCATCAATGATCCACCAGCATATTTTACAGCAAGTTTCAGGTCTTCTTAGTATATAGCATGAACAAGAATTTTGATTTTGGTCTCATTTGACTGCAACACATGACACCTGCTGTAGTCGTAATGATCCTTGGTGAAATTCATGTGCTGCATTTTGTGTGATGAGTGCAGGAAGGGCTTCCTTTATCCAAAAAGCAAGGTTTAACAGTAGCTTTTGAAAGTTCATAATGAAAAGAAATCAGTTCAATTGTGTGATATTAAAACTGTTATATTTTTCTGCTCATGCATTATTGATGTCCATTACCTGATATTTACAGGTCAACAACCATCTGTGTCTTTAGTGTTAAGGGTTCTTTTGTTTTTGCTTTTTTCCATGGTAATGGATGATTTTTGACATTTTGAAATTTATTTGTTTATACCTCATGGAAACATGACGTGGATGAAGACAACAACAGTGTTCTTAAGGACTGAGAGCCAACAAAATGAAATATCAAGCATGTTTATCAAGCACAACACTTTGGTTTAAAGTATTCTTTAGGGCTATCAATAATGTCGCACATATATTGTAGGTTTGAAATTATTTCTATAAAATTATGTTAATATTATTTAATATTATTATAATAATTATTTCTAATTAGAATTAGGTATTTCTAATTAGAATTATTTTCTTTTAAAACAAAAATAAATCATTTTCCAATTGTTGGAGTAGAAAAAAATATTATATTCTATACTGTTTATTTTCTACAAACTATTTATAATTTTACTTTCATTT
>JAOVYV010000016.1:17458358-17474909 GCA_025674545.1 Hassar affinis | reverse complement strand
GCTGGTCCAATTTAGCCATGAAACCTCCCACACTAAAATGACAGGTGTTTCAGTTTCATTGTCTAACCCCTGTACCTACAATAGTATATATTCTTTAGACTGTAGATTATACTATTTTAGGAGCAGAAGAAAATTTCAGAGGGGAGGATGCTCATATTTATTTATATTATATTTTGGCACTGTACTACTTCAGGGTGAATCATTTATTTTGACTCACTTTTTTTAAATAGTATGCTCATCACTACTTGATCTGCACACACTGCCTATAGTGTATGCATTGTGTTCTTTTGCCAGAAGGTATGAAACTACAGGGGGTCATTATCAGTCAGCCTTGGATGGAACTATTTCAGTGTCAGTTTGGTGTGTCATGACCCTTAGAGCTGTAACCACACACACACACACACACACACACACACACACACACTTTCACAGAACCACTCAAACCTACTCAAACAAAACCCAACATTATTCTTTGCATATACGGGAATAGTGGCCTAGCAGTAATTAGGAAGAGAAAATCATATATCATGCCTCTAACACAGTGAGCTTGTATATCTTTAGGGGTCGTTAATTTTAAAAGAGCACCATTAACCTGGGGTGAGGTGGAACGGGCGGGCAAGAGAGGGCAGCTTTTATAAAACAAACGCATGCAGATGTGACCGGAGGGACACAGGGGAACGGGTGAAGGAGGAAGACAGATGTATGCTTCTCCCATACTGCTGTCTGACTCTCAGACCTGATCCCTCTTTAGGTAGGAGAGTAAATCATTAAAAATCCCCCAGCTGTGGGAATCATGCAATGATGTAAACTAGCTGTTGCTACTTGAAATGCAGGGGGTACGAGCTGAAGCAATGTCACATCAAAGGTGTAATCCCTGAGTTTAACACCTTAATCAAAGTTTCAAACATCGTTCATAAACCAGATGCATTTTGTAGCTCAGGTGTTGATTTTGGATGTGATGGTGATGAGCAGAGCTAAGAGACTGAGATGAAAGAAATTGAATTTAACATGCCTTTTGTGCAATAGCTTCTTTACAACAAATCTTTTCAGACAAAGATGCTTCAGTAGCACAAGGAGAAGGACAAGCAGTGGCTCTCTGGTAGTCCTAAGATTTGACCTCATAACCTCCCTTTAACTAGTGCAGAAGTTTGCAGAAGAACTGCTGAGCTATTAGATGCTAAATGGTTTACTTCTTTAGCTCTTTAGGAGGCAAATGAAGCTAATGAGTAACAGATGCTTATAGCTGTTATGGTGAGTCTGTGTGTTATGATTTACTCTAAACTGGTGGCTCTGAGGTTCTTTACTTGTTACAGACCCCATTTCCAGGAAAGCTGGAACACTTTCCAAAGATTGCAATTTGTTAAATCAACTTTTAATTAAGCACAAAGAAAACATTTTCAGTGTTTTTACTGACAAACCTAATTGTATTTTGTAAATATAAAAAAAAACAATATAATGTGATGCCTGCAATAAACTCAAAAAAATAACCCTGGGATAGAGGCAAAATAATACTGAAAAGGTAACGGGTAAAAATGTTCAGGAAGGTTCCACAATTAGCATTTTACCTGGTAACAGGTGACGTCATCTAGATCGAGTATAAAAGGAGCATCTACCAAAGGCTTAGTCTCTGCAAGCAAGGATGGACCGTGGTTCACTACTTTGTACCAAATTTGATGAAAGAATTGTCAGTCAGTTCAAATGCAATGTTTCTCAGTGCAAGATTGCAAAGAATTTAGGTCTTTCAACATCTACAGTTCATAATGTCATGAAAAGATTCAGGGAGTCAAGGGAAATTTTGGTGTGTAAAGGCCAAGGGTGGAAACTGCTGCTGAATGTGCGTGACCATCAAGGCCTCAGGTGGTACTGTTTGAGAAACCGTTATGCTACCACGATGGACATAGTCACATGGGTTTGGGAGGACTTTGGAAAAGGATTGCCACTTCAGTCAGCTGCTGCAGCTAGAAATGCAACCTGACCTTGTAATATGCAAAAAGGAAGCCATATATTAATTTTTTACAGAAACGCCAAAGAGTTCTCTGGGCCCGAAGTCATCTGAGATTGAAAAGACAGTGGAAATGTATTCTGTGGTCAGAAGACTCCAAGTTTCAGCTTGTCTTTGGGAAAAACAGACATTAGACTCTATGTGCCAAAGATGAAAAAGATCGTCCAGACAAAAACCAGCATCTGTGATGACATGACAAGGCATGGGTGATCTGCATATATGTGAAGTTACCATTGATGCGGAGGCTTATATTTGTATTTTGGAGAGACACGTACTGTGCTGTCATCAAGATGACGTCTATTCTGCTTGCAAAACTGCAACAATATCTGAAATCCCCACATGATAGTATGATGAAAGTGTAAATGAAAAGGTGATGTGACCCAGTGGTAAACATGCCCAACTTTTTTGAGTGTGTTACCAGGATCATTTTCTAAGTTTGTTCATATTTAACAAATAGAATTAAGTTCATCAATTTTTTTGTCTGTTAAATAAATGTTCAAATGAATTACCAAATTACAGATTACAGTTTTAATGCATTTTTAGAAATGTTTGAAAAATCCAACTTTTCTGGAAATGGGTTTGTATGCTGTTACTGTATACTGTACATTAGCCTTGTAGCTCCAGTGCAAATCTAAACAAGCCAACATCAAACACCAAACATATGTTGGCTGATCAACTACATTTGGAGCATGGGAAAATTGAGCAAAATCTTTGGCTGAACATTTTCTGAAACACATCCTACTATAGAAAATGACTCTGGAAGTGAGCACTGCTCAGTGTGTTTCTCTGGGAATATAAATATTTTCCTGTGTGTTCCCGCTTGGCGAGGGCATGGTTTGATTCTTCCCCAGAGTTGGAACCCTATAGCCCCAGAGGGAGGCGGCTGATTGCTGTTTGGCCTTTGCCGTCCTCGACCAGAGCCAGCGTGTCACATCTGAGAGGTTTATTTTCCTACATCAGAGAGTAGCGGAGTCATTCCTCACCCGACAAGCGCACTCAGAGAGACTGCGCTGACCCGACAACTCCGAGCGCCACACAGTCGGACGATTATTTAGGCTCTCTCCTACATAAGCGCACACATCAATCTCGTTCCTGCTGCCTGAAAATGTTCCTGAGCTTCTGGAAGATGCTAATCAAATTTAGCAACTGAAGTAATCTTGGCTTTTGCAAGGAAACATAGTTTTTGTTCTGCTTCCTCTATTTCTATAAATCTCAAAAGGCTCCCCATTACACAAATAGTCCACTGCATTGATTGTAGGAGCCATTATTTCATAACCTTGTATCGCACAATATGTCCAGTTGGGATTCATGTGAGAGTCATGCTTAATAAGAATACAATACCCGGGTAGAGCAAAGTCCCAAATGGCTCTCTATTAGACCTACAGTATAAGAAACCACATTCAGTGCAGGAGCCATTATTTCATTCCCTCTTTAGTGTTCTTAGATAAGGAGTAGAAAACCAAATCCCAAGTGGCTCCTTATGGAAGAATTCTCTACCAACTGTGTAGGAGCTGTTATTTTAAACCCTCTGTAGTGCCCTTAAACAGGGATTAGGGAAGTGAATTGCAAACATGGTCCATATGGTGCTCTACATCGAGCCAGACTGAAAATAATTGAGAAAATTATTTTTACTTTAAATAATTCTACTCACAAACATGTAAACGTTTCACTAAATCTAGCTAACCTGCAGCTATCTTATGCTTTAATGTTGTTCAATAAGCTAGATAGTGTTGCAATAAAGGTACAATGGCTAAAACATACTGGAGGTACGTAATCTAATCATAAAATGAATGGTAGCTAAAACAGCTAAATAGTATGCTGGTCTGGTAGTTAGCTTTCACCACTTTCTTAGAAAGGATGAATTAAAATACAGTAATTAATAAGATGGTGTTACACCGAGAGGCTATTACTGCAGTGCCGGCACATTGTTTGCATGACCTAGATAGCTAGCTAGCAAAATCAGAATGGGTCCTCAAGTGTTTTTTAAAGATAGCATTAAGGAGCAACCATGCTTAGTATCCTGTCCTTATTCCTGTCTGTAATATAAATGTGCACAGGGGCGATTCACGCTGATTGCTGTGGGCTTTTATGAAGGAGCAGAGTGAGGAGAATGGATGTGCTCGGCTGAAGCAGTGTGTCGTGGTGCTGCATGACCGAGCAGCCCAGAGGAGTTCAGATGGAGCTGTGTGAAGAGTGAACCCCGCCCCCTCACCTGCTGTTCTCTCACCAACACAACCAGCTCTGTGGACAGTGAATCCCACTCCACACGCAGTAACAATGATACACATACATGTGCACACACTCACTCTTACAAAGCCGTGATCATGATCAAGTCACAAAATCACAATAAATGCATATACACACCAGCATACTCTTGATGGACGCACAAACGCAGTCAGATAACTATAATCCCCACACTTACAAGAGGATTATACACCATGATACATGCAATAACATGGTCATATACACTCACAATGTATGCACATACACAATCAAAAACAATGTATGCAAACATATACACAATAATAGAACTTGTTCTACATACACACACACTTGCACAACTATGATACACAAACTTACAGAATCTCACACTCACAAAATTATTTTGCAGCCAATATACATGGAAAGGTACAGAATAGTATTAATCTACAGCTACAACACATGCACACACACACACATACACACAGTTGTGTGAGGACCTTCCACTGACCTTTTTTTTAAATAACTACAACAAAAAAAAACGACTTTCCTTATGGAGACCAGCAAAATGTCCACACAAGGTAAAAATTCAGATATTCCTACTACAATGTCCCATCAAAGATATAAAAACAAGGCACACACACACACACACACACACACACACATACACACACTTACTCATATACACAGACTTTGTCTTGCTACATTTATGAGGACTTTCCATTGACATGAATATTTCTGCACCTAATTATTGCTGGGCCTAAGCCTAACCTTATTAATGCAAGTTTATTTTATTTTATTTTATTTTATTTTATATTATTTCATTTTATTTTATTGTTGTTAAAAGTTCCAACAAAAACCACTTTCCTTTTGGTGATATTCCTATCCCTGAGGAGACAATTTGGTCCACACAAAGATATAAAAACATGGCCCCCACACACACATGCACACGCACACACACACACACACACTCACACATACACAAAGTCAATAGTGAGAAGCAAACATCAATGTGGACTGTCTGCATACATATCAGAGTTTGGTTCTCTTTTTCCCACTGAAACAATGATGATATATTAGTTTACTTTATGTTGCTTTTTTTATACAAGTTTATATTATTAATCCAATTTATTCAGGGTGGGGGGGGGCATGTCATTGTTTATGCTACAACTTAAACACATATAACCTCTAGTTGTATGTTATAGATGGTGTACCTGACTCTTCTCAATCATGAATCATTTGAATATTGCATTCGTTAACAAGCTTCATTAAAAGTGCCACATAACCTCATGGCATTATGGGAACCCCTTCACCCTTGAAACTAACATTGTATAACAACTTAAAAAGCAACTATCAATAAGTTACAGTGCGCTCTGCACATTCTAGCATTTAGGACTTTCTTTAAAACAGCTGGAGTTTTAAAGAAAGTCCATTTGAAGAAAAGTGATAGGCAGTCAGTTACGGAGTCCATTAAGAGAAGGACATTAATATAGATTCACATGCAGAACATGGAGTCTGATAATGCACACTGGTATCAAAGGTAATATCGCCTTCAAACAATGGTGTAGGATTTGACATTTTCAGTCATGCCAAATGATTTCCTATTTTTCCTGTAAATGTGTGTTGACAAATAACAGTGATCTTGTATTTGACCACAGGATATAAATAGCTTTGAGAGCACAAGGCCATTGCCCCAGTGATGTTAAAACTTAAAAACAAAAGCTTATAGAAAGTCTTCTCAGCCACTGTGAAATTTGTCAGATCACTACTGGAAACTGGGAAATACTTTACGTTTCAATAATCACTATCATGTCAACTAGGGTGTGTGTGTGTGTGTGTGTGTGTGTGTGTGTGTGTGTGTAAGTACATCTCCAACCATTATAATTATTAAGTAGTCATATAAATAATAAATTTTACAGCAACATTAAACATCAAATGAAGCAAATGAGAGAGGCACTCAGTTTCATAGGTATGGCATTAAATCATATTTTAAAAAATAGGCCTAAATTTACATCTTAAGAGCAAATGGTTAATGGCTTAGGTTTCTTTTCAGCAATAAAATTTTACTGTACCTACTAATGATAATTAGCACCCTTTCTGTCTTCTTTGGAAGTCATTTAGTCAATTTTTACTATTAAGAAAAAAATGGCTTTCCTTTTTATAATGAACGAGCTGTAAAGAAGGTGGGGTTCAGATTTCAGTTTTCCTATTATCACTAATTCACAGATCTCTCACTATGGGATATAAAGTGCACTGTGTAGAGCACAGGAGTCATTAACTTAGCCCTATTCAGAACTTATCTAGTGACTTTAGACAGGGAGTAGTGAGTTGAATTCCAAATAGCCCTCTATGAAACTTACAGATGGTACAAGAGACATTATTTAATACCCTATGTAATGTACTTGCTGAATCCATAATAGCTCACAATGGCACATACTATACTGCCCTAGATGTAATACAGGACACATTAATTAATGTCCTATGTAAGGCACTTGATTTCCAAATAGATACCCATATAATTCCCTACATATGGTATAATAGCCATTATTCTTATAACTGGTAGGATACTCCAGTAGGGAGCAGGGAGCTGAATTGCATATCTTTCACCACAGCACATATATGAAGTATGTAACATAAGGAACCCTATGGCACATTTGGTGCCCTAGATACAGCACAAAATCCATGCCATATGTAGTGCACTTTGATACGGAATAGGTAGACATTTGGGATTTAGACCTAGCCTGAGCAAAATGGTCTGACTGCCCTGTTTCAATAATTACAGATAACTTGCCCACAGTGCCCCCTGCTGTCTATAAGGAGCACTACACCATCATCATTCGGCCGCTGAGCTTTGGTAAGACCAGACAGAGAACAAAGTAGATTTAAGTAGTGAAATACGGAATTAGACACATTTTGTTCATTCTTACCATGTTTAAGTCTGGAAAATCACCACTGAATCAGGGATGCAGATGTTACTTCATTACTATATAAATTAGATAAATTGTGTTAAAAAGGTGCTTTTTAAATTCAATATTGAAAAAAAAAATATTGCATGCTTAATTAAATACATATTCATTTAATAATGTAGGTGCTTATTTCAGCACTCAATAAAAATAATAATAATAATAATAATAATTATTATTATTATTATTATAATAATAATAATAACTTAAAAATAAATATTAAATCTGCATTTTGAACAGAATTAGATGATAGTATTCAATAAAAAGGCTTCCTAAAAACCTTGTGTGTTGTGTGTTCAGGACAGGTCTTCCAGTGGAATAAGGCGACCAACCTGTCAAGGTTGGTGTTGAACACTGGTGGGTTCATGCATGCAATATATGGATATAGTCCAGTGCATAAAAGTAATACTAGTGTGATACTATTCAACTTCCATACTTTGATCAGCAAGTCTGTCCATCCATTTCTGGGCTCAGCTAGCACTACTGCAGTCTTTGTGGGATGTGCTGAAAATGTTGACTTCAGTCTAGGATCCTTCAGGTCTAAGAGGCTCTTGTACTCACTGTCCCCCCTTACTGAAGCCCCTGCTTATTAGTATTCTGGCTGCACAATTTTTGAGTGTTTACTCAAACCTGTCAGTGTTACTTTAGCAGTTGGGAATTTGCTGTGGAGATAAACTCGAAACTAGAAACGCCCAACTGCCATGTAGTTTATAGTGTTTTCCCTGACAGAGAACACAAACAGGCTTGTCACAGTGTATTTAATTGCTGCATGTCCAGCCGAATATCACTGTCACGGCTGCAAATTAACTACAAAGTGTGCAACGAACATCAGTGAGTATCAGAGTGCCGAATAAAAGCGCCGAGCGCCAGATTGATGGACATCAGCACACAGAGCTGAGATTCACCTGAGCTCAATACACCACACACGTGTTTGACAGCTGCTATATATCTGCTTGTTTTCATTATCAAGATGTATTATGTTTGATTGCAGTGTATTATCTTGTCTATCCTGAGCAGGGGTGTCAAATTCACATCCTGGAAAGTCATGGCAGCCCTGCAGAGATTAATAATAAGGATACATTTTATTTATATGATGCTTCCAATAGATCAAAAACATTTACAATAAGCAGCAGAGAAGTACAATTATACACATGTGGATATGTACCCACAGATGAGAGTGGAGTCCATCAAATCTGGGTGACTGAATGGATGGAAGGCTTGATGGGTCAAGGATTGATGTGTAGGTGGAGGGATGGATAGATGGATGGATGGAAGGAAGATATGATGGCTTGAAAGGTGGAGTAGATAGATTGAATGGATGGAGGGATAGTGCACAGATAGAGGAGGTTGGATGGAGTGATAGTCAGTAGTAAAAAGGAATTTAATGGAGAGATAATGAGAAGGAAAGGGAGATTGGATGTGGGGATAATGAGCAGGTAAAGGTGGTTGGATGGAAGGATAATTATCAGGTATAGGAGGTTGGATGGAGGGATAATTAGCAGGTAAAGGAGGTTGGATGTGGGGATAATGAGCAGGTAAAGGTGGTTGGATAGAAGGATAATTATCAGGTATAGGAGGTTGGATGGAGGGATAATTACCAGGTATAGGAGGTTGGATGGAGGGATAATTACCAGGTATAGGAGGTTGGATGGAGGGATAATTACCAGGTTTAGGAGGTTGGATGGAGGGATAATTACCAGGTTTAGGAGGTTGGATGGAGGGATAATTAGCAGGCAAAGGATAAAATGGATAAAAAGCTATAATGAGCAGGTAAAAGAGGTTGGGTGTAGGACATACAGCTCTAAAGAAGCTGGCTAGTAATTGCATGGATAACATTTAATTACATTAGATAAATATGAAAATTAAAAGAATATGAAATTGGTGGCCTTGGATAATTAATAAGGCAGAAACATATTGTGAGCTACATTTAAAACTGGGTCCTTCTCATGATTTCCATCGTTGACATAAAATGTTGTTCGACCACTTGGATGTCACTTTTAATGATGGCGCGAGCAGCTTATACTCTTGACCTAGAAATGTGATTTGCTACTGCTAATTAACGTCTGAAATGAAAAAGTGGTTAGGATGCATTAATTAGGCTTCCTTCTTATCTCCTTTCATCATTAAGATTCTCCATTCGAAGCTTGTCATGTAATTGATATTGTGAAACATTATCTAGTCCATCTAAATCAAATGAAAATGGTTAATTGGCATGAGTTATTCCATTCAAGGTCCATCATTAAGAATTACATTCTTGGAAAACTCGTTATTGGTTTCTTTTTCAGGAGGAGGTAATTGGATTCTTGATGAAGAGTTTGGTTTTTATAGAAATGGTCTTTTTTAATCAGAGCTCTTTAATTGAAAGTAAATCTTTTTTTTTTCTTGCTACACCACACCACAGAGACAATGTTGAGGCTTGACATGTGTCAAACATCTTCCCCTTTGTCGTCTATGTCAGCAGATTCACAGTAGTAGCTGTTTAATATGACTGATTCTGACAGGGTCAAAATAAAACACGACTCCATGCGTAATGCTCATGTCAAAAAGAGGACCGTTCAAATCTGATCAGATTAAATGCATGATGTCTGATAGAAATATATAGCGACAGAGTTAAGCGTGTACACCGTTCTACAAACTGCTCATGAAAAGCATACACACATGACACCTCTCCCCAGTGCACCAGACAAGGACTCTCTGCGTGTCTGTGTCCTGGTGTCCTTGGGCTGAGAAGGATCTATTAGAGCAGACCTTCCCATCAGCCCCTTCATTAGCTCTGAGGCTAA
Organism: Hassar affinis; assembly: GCA_025674545.1. Taxonomy (NCBI): domain Eukaryota; kingdom Metazoa; phylum Chordata; class Actinopteri; order Siluriformes; family Doradidae; genus Hassar; species Hassar affinis. The sequence goes on along the minus strand of JAOVYV010000016.1, from coordinate 17,464,962 downwards.
AACAGACAATAACATGTGAGGCCAGGTGTCACTAGCCACTAAAACATATGATGAAGATACAGAATACAAAGCAGATAGAAAAGGAAATATAACAAAAATAAGCCATATCCTACTAAATCATTGAGTTCAAGTGAAACTCATATCTTCTCATCCTTCAGTTCAGCTAAACCTCACCAAAAATCTCTTGGAAAAAAAGGAGAAGAATGAAGAATACAGGTTTCTTTGTTGAGCCTTTCAGAACATTTTTTCCTCTAGTGTTCAGTTTCAGGGACTGGCAGGGCTTTCATAATGAAGAAGAGTGTATTTATCAATGCATGTATGCAATCTGCGGAAAAGTCTAAGCCCAATGCAGTTGGAATGGTGTGAGTTTTTTTTAATGCATGGGGATCAGGCAGTATGATCTGCAGAAAGGAGCTTAGCGTGACTTCTGTCTGATCTATCAGTATTCTAGCTCAAGCTTAAGCTTGCTCCATATTTGTCTCTTTTGTTGCTGTTGCTCAAGGAGCATTCACTTTTCACAGTTCCTGCTTTTTTTGTTTGTTTTTTATTTCTCTGTGCATTTAATTTAACTTTTTTGTCATTACTACATTAAAAAGTATTACATTATAATTCAAATAATTTCATATGTACAATGGGTGGTGCCTCTGGGGTCCCTGGTTTGATTCTGAGTTTAGGTTACTGACTGTCTGAGTTTTTTTCTTGTGTGTTTCCTCTGGGTTCTCCAGCTTCCTCTCATTGTCCAAAAACAAGCAGGTAGGTGGACAGCCTGTGCTTAATTGCCTCTAGGTTTGAATGAGTGTCTGACTATGTGTCAATGTCTGTGTACATCCAGGGTGTATGAGCGCCTCATACCTAATAAGAATATATTATTATATTTTACATCATATTTTAATGTAAAATCACAAAATTCATGTAGAATTAACAGAAAGGAAGTATATTGAACTCAAATACTATTGTTTAACAGTTAACATTTTCCAATAAATAAACCAAGGCCATTAAAATGAACTGTCAGTTTGAAAGGCATATTTCTTATATGCACAAACAGCACCATCCAGGCCATTAAAACTACATGTCAATTTAGAAGGCAATAATAATTCATTAATATATATGATATTAATAGCCATTTTAGTAAAATAATGGTTTTATTGAGTTTTGGAATGCTGGAACACATAAATATAAAACCGAACATGCATAAATAGATACAATAGATACAGACATAATCAGTGGCAAATCACATTGCAGGTGCTGAGTTTTATTTATTAAGGCAAATATTGAAAATCAACATGTTATTTTTCTCATTTGAAATTATCAGTAGATTCTGGCATTAATTCAGCCTGCATATTTTATGTGTGATCAGGTTTGTATGTGTTTTATACATTAAAACTTTTATTAAATCAGGCTCTGTGTTGGGGAAGAAAGTGACTCTGGCTTCCAGATCGCTGCTACTAATATTTTTTAGCTATATGATGTCCCTTACTGCATTTTATAGATAACTAGATGTACCACCACACAATGTGAGAGAAAAACTGTTGCTTAAGCAGTTCTTGAGATATGGAAATGTGTCCATATCTCACTACTCCACAAATGAATCGTAATGACCTTGGGTAATGTGCCTCCTAGAGGCCAACTTATTATATAAAGTTCAGAATTTTAGGCAAAATCGTTTTTGAGTTATTCCCTACCCAATTCAGGGAGTGCCAACACAAAGGGTAATGCATGGTGAAGGCAGATGCAAGTGCAGAAATGTTTTATTTATAAAGAAAATGCAGACAACCCAAAATGGTGCTATAACACTTAAAATACTATGAGCTTCAAGACACAAACCATGGAGCATGCAAAACAGCAGGGACTCACCACAATGCTAGACAAGACAGTGCTTATATACGCAAGCTAATTACAAGGAAACAAGAAACAGGTCAAAGTGATCAAGTTGCATGTGACAGGGCTGAAGGGAAATGTAGTCCAGAGTGTCAGTACACACCTAGGGACACAAACTGCATATTCCATATCAGACATGATGGGCTCTAAGGGGGGGGGGGGCTTTTGCAGTAGTCATAATAATATGTTACAGTGCAGTATCAGAAACCGTGTGTGTGTGTGTTTGTGTGTGTGTGTGTGTATGTGTGTGTGTGTGTGTGTGTGTGTGTGTGTGTGTGTGTGTGAGATTTAAACATAGACATAGTAACTAAGTAAGTATACTTTTATTTATATAGCACCTTTTCACGCAAAGCTACAAGGTGGTTCACAATAAACTAATTTTAAAAATACATAAATATACATACAACACACAAAAAGTGGGCCCATACAAAGACACAAAGCATAAACAGCAGCGCCTATGACCTAGCCTCAAAGGCTAAGGAATACAAATGAGTTTTAGTCCTTAGACTCAGCAAGTGTACTGTCCAAGGGCAAACTGTTCCACAGTGTAGGAGCACATACTGCAAAAGTACAATCTCCCTTAAATTTTTTGGGGAGATTGTACCTTGGGACTGCTAAGATTCCTTAACTAGAGGAACTCAGTGGTCTAGCAATTGTATAAGGCAGTAACAAATCAGGAATGCATTTTGGTGCATCATCATACAAAGCCTGATATATCAAGAATATTTTAAAATGTACTCTATAATTTACAGGCAGCCAAAGATGGGATGCCAGTACTGGACTAATATGTTCCCTTTTTCTGGTCCTTGTAAGTACAAGATTTTTGGACCAACTAAAGCTGTGTCATAGCTTCTTGACTAAAACTGCACTACACTACACACTACACTACACTGTTATTTCAGAGTCTTACTCCAGGGCCCAACTGTAGCTCTTTGGCTTATAACCTATATAACCTAAACCACTGAGCTACACATATGATGTGATATCTCATACCATACATTTGTACCTAATCACAAAGAAGGGCTCTTTACTGGGAACTCCATATGACACATGAAGGGCACTTCACTACACTGACAACAGTATTCTGGCTCATTAAATGTAGGAGCCAATTTATATATATTCATCACAGTGTACTTACAGGTAGAGAGAATATAAAGCCCAGGTGACCCATTATCAGAAACATAAGTTTATATAGGGCACCATGTAGTGTATAAAAGCCATTATATCACAACATGGTTTAATTTCTTGAAATTACAAGGAGTATGTTAATTTTCTGACTGAAACAATACATGTATGTGCTAGATTGAATATAGTAGTGTTCTTATAGCACCAGGTCATACACCCATTTGGTTGGTGCTCCACATAGTCAAAAGCTAATATTAAACAGATTGTTAGAAACTTTTTTAACAAATAAAAAACATATAATTGTTTTTATAGTTAAGCTATCTATTTATTTAGAAACCATTTTTTTAATAAATGGGAGGAATCTCAGGAATCAGTGGTTTGTAACAGTTAATAATTTTTCCTACAAGGAAAGTCTTTGGAACAGGATTTTGTGCTTTCTCTTTTCCATTTTACAAGCATTTCTTTGTCTCATTAACTTAAAAAGAGAGAATATTAGTAAAGCTGTTAAAGAAACAACTTGGTTATACTATAGCTGCTATAATGTAAGTAATAACATTAACTTGGACATTCCATAACATTCAGTGTAACTTTAAACGGTTTAGAAAACATGTCATCATCCATTGCTAACCTAAAAATTGTAATCCCTGGCAAGTCACTAAGGTACAAGGACAATTACACACTTTGAGGCATCCATATGTAAGAAAATAATTGTCTTTGCACTGAAAGCACCCCTCTGCATCCTGCACAGTCTATTTGTATATTTGACAGAGATCTGAATCCTATATATTTCCCAATATCACATACAATGCATTGTATCCAGTGTAAAACCCATTATTTCATACCCTGTTTAGTGTACATGGATAAGGAGGAGTGAGCCATTTGGGCTCTGCTTGGTCCTCAGCTTAACACACCTTCTATATTTCCACAATATGACCATTTTCAGTCTTATATATTAGAGCCAGCACCACATTCTTGCAATATAACGACCACCTTGAAATATGTCTGAGAAACACTGGAGAGTAATAAGGCATTTCCCTTAATCCCAGAACACCTTGAGGGCCTTGTAAAGTAGTATGTCTCTGATCCACAATCCAAGGCTCATTCTCTCAATTTCTCCAATTTACTCAATAAACAAAAAGCACATTTCTCAAACCCACACAGAGATAAGACAAAAGAAGATGTGCAATGAGCGTACAGTCTAACCAGAGCAACATCACTGTAATCCCATGGGCCTGTGGGACAGGAATCATCTTAATAATGTGGCGCTCTGTGGGATTATGTCAACCTGAGGGCCAAACCTCCAGCGAGGAGCTCTGAGGGTGTGTGACAGCAAAGGACCGGCAGCAGCATGGCATCGCAGGAGGGGAGGAGGAGGCACTCATCCAGCACAGCCTGGCAGTGAACCGTTTGTCTCAGAGAATGTGCCCCGAAACATCTGATGTGACACGGCTTCTGCTATTCTTAACCATACACTCCTGTGGCGCTGCTCCACTGGCATTGTGTGTGCGCACGTGTGTGTGTGTGTAGCTGGATAGGGGCAGCGAACGAGGGAGAGTGAATAGCTATAGGGGCTCATGGCTGCTGCCTGACAGAGGCACATGTGACATTTTCATGGCAAGAATGTGCTGTTAAGATCTTGCTCTCTCTAACTCTGTGTCTTTACTTCTTCAGCCTCTGGGTGTGTGAGACCAGATTTGCCCATCTGTTTGAGCTCCCTACATCTCGCACAGCTGCTAATACAGAACCACAACAACAACTAGAATCAGTGTGCTATCAAAATCAACAATTACATTTACTTTTCTTCAGTTTTAGACACATTTATCCAATGTGACATACAAGACATGTAGAATCCAAACAATCCAAATCAGCCCTCTTCCCCTTTCTGTGTGGGTCTGCTTTCCTCCTTTCCTCCTGAAAGTATGCTGTTGTTTTGGCTCCACTAAATTGCTACTGGGTGAGAAACAGTGTGTGAATGTGTGTGGTTGCAGGAATGCACAATAGTATTACTAATATCCTAACAAATATACTGTGCATAGATTCTACATTGGTGTTCTGGTTCTCTCAGAGAAGATGAGTCTTCAGGTGTTGGAAGGGTGTGAAAGAATCTACAAAGAGCCAATAAAGCTAATTTCCATACTGCAGAATAACTACTGAAAATGGTGTGTTGTGCTGGTACGACTGGATCAGACACTACAGTGCTGCTGAAGTTTCTAAACACTGTGTCCACTTACTGGCCACTCTTTTAGACACACCTACCTAGTTACCATTGATGGGAAGGCTTATATTGGTATTTTGGAGAAACATGTGCTGCCATTAAGACATTAAGGCATCTTTTCCAAGGAACTCCATGACTATTTCAGCAGGACAATGCCAGGCCTCATTCTGCATGGGTTACAACAGTGTGGCTTTACTGGCCTGCCTGCAGTCCAGGTCTGTCTCCTATTGAAAATGTTTGCTGCATCATAAATCAGACAACATTGAGCTCAAGCCTTGTATACAGCAAGAATGGGCAAAAATTCCCCTTACAAAACTGCAACAATTAGTATCTTCAATTCAATTCAATAAAAGTGATTAAAAAGTATAATTACAAGAAAAGGTGATATGAGCCAATGGTAAACATGCCTCTGTCCCAACTTCTTTTGAGTGTGTTGTAAGCATCAATTTCTAAATTTGTTTATATTTAAGAAATAGAATTAAGTTCATCTTTGAAAATATTGATTTTTTTTCTTTGTCCTTTTTTCTGTTAAATAAATGTTCAAGTGAATTAGCAAATTACAGATTTCAGCTTTGTTGCATTTTAAGGAAGTGTCCCAACTTTTCTGGAATTGAGGTTTGTAATTCATATGAGCATCTACATGACCAGCGCCTATGGTTGTGCATTAGGATTGCTAAAAGTAGCACTGTTAGTAGTTTAATTGCATTTGTCAGCAGCATGGTGGCAACATCACTGTTTACTGGATGAAAAAGCTTTTCAGTTTACAGCATCCACTACATTTCCTTGAGTATTTCTGCAGCTCAAACACAACAGATCAGAGCTGTGGTCTGAAATAAACCTAAGGATCACTACATGATGCCACCAGCATACAGGCGCATTTCTTTATTCTGTTAGCACTACTGCCACATGACGGTGATGTCACATACCAATCCTTGGACTGTGTACAACAGGGCAGGGGTTGTATTCCTGCACACACACACTCTCTCACATGCTCCCGTGCACACACATCATAATATGTTATTTAAAAGACTTGTTTTTGCCATGCTGTTATTTTTTGGAGCAGGTATTTATTCTTTTTCTACTGTTGTTTGAGATGAGTTATTGAGTTTTAACTTGTAGGTTATTAAAGAGCCTTCCTGTTCAAACACAGGTGCACCCACAGACACACACACACTCTTGACACCTGCATTTATGACACCTGATAATCACACCTGTTATTACAACCCCAATTCCAAAACAGTTGGGATGTTGTATAGAATGTAAATAAAACAGAATGGAATGATTTGTAAATCTCATTAACTGTGCGTTGAGAACAAGCTGGATGGTCCTTTCCTCTTTAGTCCACAGGACACTGTGTTCATGTTTTCCACAAAGAATTAAAAATTT
>JAOVYV010000016.1:17415699-17430242 GCA_025674545.1 Hassar affinis | reverse complement strand
GAGGAAACCGGAGTACCCGGAGTAAACCCACGTGGACACGGGGAGGACATGCAGACTCCACACAGAAAGGAACCAGACCACCCCACCCGGGTATCGAACCCGGGTCCTTCTTGCTGTGAGGTGACAGCGCTATCCACTGCGCCACCGTGCTGCCCTGGAAAAACATCAGGAGCTTATATATTTAAAAATATATTACTATATATTAAAAGTTTAAAAATATATTTAAATATATTACAATTCCATAGAGCACCTTTAAAACTATTTAATAATAGTTAGTAGTGAACTATTTAATAACAGTCCAAGGGGCTAAATCTGGGAGCCATTATTCTTTTCTTCAGTCTTCCTGGCTTGGGTGGACCTGGCTTGTGGGGATGTCTGGCGTGGTAGTCCTGGGTGAGCATAGGGTTGAGGATATTATCAGCAGTGACCCAGGAATTCTCTTCTGGGCTGTAACCTTCCCATGATACCAAACAGTGGAGTCCTAGGATCTCCTTTACTGTGAAAGTGTCCCCCTGACATGAGGATCGGGTCTCAGGAGGCGGAGTTGTGGCCTGCTCCTGGTTCAGGGGGCCATTATAGCAGGGGTTGATGACCCAGGATAACCTCAAATGGGATTCTCATGGGGGATCTCCTCCACGTGGAACATGTCAATCTTCATCTTAATGGGTACAGTCTGGTGGCTGACAGTCCCACTCCCAATTGGAGCGTCATCCACCGCCTTGATCTGGAAGAAGGACTTTGTTTTTACTACAGGGATGCCATGTGTCTCTGCGGTGACCCGGTCGATGAAGCTGGCAATGGCTCCGGAGTCCAGAGGCTGTAGTGAAACAACACAGGTTTGGGCAGATGATCTGCACGGGCAAAGTGAACTCATTAGGCATTCGGGTACTCACCGTGTGCACCAGCTGTGGTTTGTGGGTAGTAGCAGTAGAAGGCCTGGTTCGACAGTTAGCTGTGGCATGACTGCTCTCCCTGCTGTAGAAGCAGAGCTTGAGTGTAGCCCTTCTCCTTCTCTCCTGGGCTGACGGGGTGCCAGGATCATGCTTTCTGGCTCTCTGGCAGGGCGCTGGCGGGCTGGTTACAGGTTGTCCAGGACTATGGCTGTAGTGATAAGAGTATCTAGGGACATGTCAACATCCCTACATGCCAGCTCTCTCTGGACCTCCATGTTGAGTCCCGTGACCTTTAAGGCTGCCTCATTCCACCCGCTCTCAGCTACCAGGGTCCAGAACTCAAGGGCATAGGCTACTTCCCTCCGGCTACCCTGCAACAAAGAGAGGAGTCGCTCTCCGGCACACTGTCATCAATGCTATGATCAAATACTTGGCAGAAAAGATCAATGAAACGAGCATAAGACCATGATTCTTCACCTGCGTGGTGCCAGAGAGTGGAGAGCCTTGGCACTGAGCAGACTAATGATCACGGCTACCTTCTGCTGGTCAGTCAATTCGCCATGGAGTGTAAAAAACAAGTTACACTGGAGGAGGAACCCTTTACATCCCTTGGGCCTACCTCCATAGCACTCTGGGAGGGCACTGACAACACGGGTCACTGGTGTGGGGACAGATTCCAGGCACTGCCGGGTTGCCTCCCAGGGGCATATGGTGGCACAAAAACGGGAAGAGGGAGTAAACAAACACTAAATCTCAGAAGATATCCAAAACAGTGACAAGGGTGAGGGCAGGCAGACACCATGCTCTGGTAAGGGGAACTGGGGATAAACAAAGAGAAAAACCGCAAGGGTGCAGGCAAGGCAAAAACATGAATATTTACAAATGTGAATCTAAAGGCAAGATGCTTAGCTGAGATTCAAAAAGTGAAGAGATTCGTCGTGATAACTGACATGGCGACAGTAGGACGAACGTTGATCCACACTGAGGAGTGCTGAATGAGCTTCTTTTATACTCCTCAGTGTGGCTTAACAAGCTAATCAAGATGGTCGCCAGCAGGTGCGCTTGATTTTCAAGTAGTAGTTCTTGTTTGTAGTCTTTCCACAAGGCGTTTTGGGCACCCTCTGGCGGCCGTGGACATGACATAGGGGGTAATAATTATGCAAGCCTTTGTAGATACATAATAGCTAATGTATTTAAGAATTGATTGGAAAAACACTAGCTCTTAACTGTTTGGCTTGCAAAACTTTGATATAGTTGATTTAATGTATGAACCAAACTTCAACCCACAAATAAAAAGATCATCCTGTGGGAGCAAGTTCAAAGTAACCCAATTATACAGGACAACCGTGGACCTGGCAGGCAGGAGTCCAAAACGTGCTGGTGTACTGAACCCTGAGCAACGCTCGGACATCTTAACAGGTGTGTGAACTGCCATAGCTCAGCTTCGTCTCTTACATTCTCAGATTTCCACTGCCACTGACAGCCAATGCTTGCAGTCTATATGTTGCTCCTTGTGGAAGCTATCATGTGATCACTGAAGTACAGTATCAGCATGTGTTATTCCTGTCTCTAATATACCTCACTCAGTAGATCAATTAAGAGCAGCATTTACACACTAAGAGTATCCTATTTGGAATGCAAAGTATTGATAGCATGGGGCAATTAAGATATCAACATAAAAATACTTGTCTAATTAAGTAAATCATCCATGATGGTACACACACACACACACACATAAGCACAATATAATCTTCCCAAGCACCATGTGGCTTTGTTTAACTGCTGACAAGTGTGTGAGCAACGCTGAAGTGCTCAACTCCTCCTCCGGCATCTTAATCCTCCCTGCTGGTTAAAAATGCACCAGTCACAGGGAAATCAGCCTCAGCAGACGTGTAGCCTGAAGGTAAGAAACTCAGACATATGCAGATGTCCTGTTCTTGTCACAAGTAATTGCTTGGGAAATATGCTATAACATATCTGAGCTCACATTGACAGCAGAGATTTAATCAGGTGTTATTTTGTTATTAATAAGAAATTCCTCTAGCTTTCTTCCAGTGTGCTTCTTCAATGTCATTTATCATTTATACTTTCAAGATACATTTATTCATTCTGCTCTGTCTGCTCTCTCAAATAACTTGCTTTTTTAGAATTTATTTTTAGTAATAAATCACTAGTACCTTGGAAGGCTAAAGAAGTAAAACGAGTGCCTACTCCAACTAGCTGTAAACAGGGTTTTAAAGAATATATATAAATATATATACACTGGCCACCTGTGATTTATGCAGCAGTAGTAAAATGTAATGATGGGAAATAACAGGTTCTGGATGGCATCTTGGTGTCAATGAGACCAAGACATGTTTTACACAGATGACTTGTCATCAGCTCAGTTTTCTTTGGTTTTCTTAGTGTGCTTTTAAATACTCATAGCAATTAAATCAAAATCATTTAGCATTTAAGTTTTTAAATTATTTGTCAGTTGATCATAAATTTCAATAACTCTAAATAAGTTCACTCCTTTCAGCAAATGCCTAGAGTGTATCAAAGTTAAGAGCTCAAGTGTCAGCGTTTCACGTAATCAGATCTCTCTGGACAAATCTTTTTACACAAATCTTAAATGAGAAATGGATAAAATAATAACAAAGTAGTAAGAAATAACATATGTCCTTAAATTATAGATACATACATAATAAACTTATGACTGCTTATTTATGTAAAGTATCAGTCAGGGTACTGTAAAACATTAATTTAAATACTAAAAGCGTGCTATTAAATATTATGCCCCAAATCTAATTGATTCAATTGATTAAAAGATTTGCTTGATTGAAGTATATTGAAAAAATGACTCATAAAATCATTAAAAAGAATACTTGAATATCACACAGTATTAGGTGATGTCTGTAGGTCGGCTAAAGCTCGAATATTACACACTTGTCAACTATGTTCAATAACTATGTTGTCTATGTTTAACTATGTTTACCTTCATTTTATTTTCTCCACAGTCTGGTCAAAATCTGTGATTTCTGTGATAACTGACTGAGAGGTACAAGACTAGTGCTAAACAAAAATAAAAATGGCAGAAAGTTCTAACTGCTTGAAGCCTGACATCTTCAACGATAAAGCCTACATGTCAAAAAGAAGTATCAGAAAGACCTTAATTAATAAGGTACGGTATATACCCATAGACAATGAACTCATCAGTAATGCTAAGGAATCACTGTCTTCTACTGTCTATGCCAGTGAGATGAATCCAGTGAGCTGTGATGTACAACAGGATATGAATGACTGTAAAAATGTTAGTGAAATCCAGAAGGTTGGAGCTGAGCCTAAGGAAGTCTCCAGCTTTGCCAGCCTGAGGGTGAAACTCGAAGATGACCGGACTGAGTATGATTTGGCACCTGCTACAGAAACACATCAGGAAGACAAAGTAGAGAACAATGTAGCTAAGGTCTCCAGAGAACACAAGCCAAATTCAGAGACAAAACAAACAGGCAAGCCATTTTATGTTTTCGCAGCTATGAAGAAGCGTAGCATGGACGGAGATTCAGAAAACCGCCCTTACAAGTGCCCTTATTGCAGCTGGGCCTTCAAGAAGTCCAGCAACCTTCTGAGCCATGTGGAGACACACAGTGGGCTGAAGCCACATGTATGTGAACTGTGCGGAAAAGCCTACGCACATCAGGGCACCCTGCAGCAGCACAAGCGACTACACACGGGCGAGCGGCCCTACAGCTGTCCGTTCTGCGACAAGACCTACACATGGTCCTCTGACCACCGCAAGCACATCCGCACACACACTGGCGAGAAACCGTACACATGCAAAGAGTGCAGCAAGGAATTTGTGCGCTCGTCTGACCTGCGCAAGCACGAACGCAACATGCACACCAATGACAAGCCATTCCTGTGTCGTGTGTGTGGCAAGACCTTCAACAAGCCTCTAGCACTGCTCCGGCATGAGCGTACACACCTGGGTGACCGGCCTTTCATCTGTCCAGACTGCGGCAAAACCTTTGCCCTTCCCTCCCGTCTAGCTGAGCACCAGAAAGTCCACAGTGGCTTGCGGCCGTATGTCTGCCCCTTCTGCAAAAAAGGCTTCACTAAATCCTCAAACCTGACTGAGCACCTCAGCGTGCATACGGGTTTCCGTCCACACACGTGTGCAGAGTGTGGTGTGGCTTTTGCCATGCCCTCACGTCTGCTACGGCACCAGCGCACACACATGGCCCAACGGCTGCAGCAGGTACTTCGGCCACCAGTTTAGCATTTGTGTTCTTTTCATTATTTTGCAGTATTCTGTCCCATTATAGTGATGCAATAATTATTTTAAAATACTTAGCATGTTGTCTCCTTACTGATTGTAAATGGAGTCTCTTCCCATACTGGGATACTGCTAATAGCTACTGGGACTGAGGCACAGGGAATAAGACAGCTAGGTACTTTAACTTTTTGGTTTAAAATGACAACTAATGAAGTCATTTTAATAGGCTACATTCATTTTTGAGGCGACACGGTGGCTCGGTGGGTACCGCTGTTGCCTCACAGCAAGAAGGTCCCTGGTTCGATCCCCAGGTGGGGCGGTCTGGGTCCCCTCTGTGTGGAGTCTGCATGTCCTCCCCATGTCCGCATCGGTTTACTCTGGGTACTCCGGTTTCTTCCCACAGTCCAAAGACATGCACGTTAGGTTGATTGGCGTCTCTAAAGTGGCCCGTGTGTGTGACCTACAACGGATTGGCACCCTGTCTAGCGTTGTTCCTGCCTTGCTCCCTAATCTACCGGCTTTCCCATGACATTCATTTTGGATTGTAAACTCCAAGCTGAACAGGTTTTTATATACTGAAGTTTACTGCCTTGTTGATGGTTGTCAAATAATAGAGAAGAGCTTGCGGATGGCTGGGAATAGACAAAAGTGAGAACTGACAAAATTGGGAAGAAAAATGAGAAAGGAATTAAAACATAAGCCTTATGTTGGAAACTCTTCTGTTAGAGACCTTCATTCGTTCTGACATCTATATTTTATTTCATTTATTCTATCTTTTGCACCATGTTTTTTTCCTCTGTTTAATGGTTTTAACATGTAGATGCGTTCTGTTTTGTCACCCCCTCCATGATGGCAGTAAATCCTTCCCCCGTCATGCCCAGTTGACAGATACCAATTCTGATCCGGGCTGCTATGGAAGCCTTCCACCATCTGAGCACATGTCTCTGTAGTACTATTAGTACAAAGCTAATTTAAGCCAGCATCTAACCCCTATAACTGTAAGCCACCAGGAAAACTCGTACATGATCACACATTTGGACAGGCTTAGGAGCATAAAATTGCAAGAGTAAAGTATGCTAGACTTGTTAATGCCTCACTGACATGTTTACATGAGTGCGTCCTATAAAAATACCATTCATGACAGCTTCAGCTTGCTCTAGGCTTGTCATCATGGCTTATTCGCTAACAGAAAATACACACAAGTATTTTCCAAGATACTTCTGTGAGTTCTCTGCAAGCACCCTGGATAAGCATACAACGCTTTGGTTTGGTTTTTGTTTGTTTATTTGTATAGTTATACATACAATATAGTATATATTACAATGTGTTTTTATTATTTTTTTTTATTAGTTGCCTTTTCCCGTTTCAGTGTCTTAAAATGAACTCCGAACCATGTACAAATTATTACAGGAATTTTGTATAATGTTAACAGATCGAGAATCTTACCATCATCAGTTTCTGGTTACTTTCTTTATAGTATTTTAAAGACCTTGACACTCCTACTTCATCATTTCATTTCTAATAATATTATGTTAGTTTATAAAAGTACATCCCATTACCCATGGACTTCTGAATTTGACCCACACTCTCTATCCAAAGTCAAAGAATAAGAAACTTGAATTGAACTTCATGTGTTTTATTATCATTTAATCACCTTCACTGTCTCAGACAAACTCAAGAAGGCTGATGTTAAAATATCATTTGTATTCTTTCATGCTTTTTATTTCAATAAAAAATCATCAGTGGATTCTCGTTGTAATTGTGCTAAACTGTGTAACTTAAAGCTGAGTGAAAGGTCCTGCTGTAGACAGGAACAACCCCCATACCACCAACACGCTTGGCTCCAGCTGAATGCCGACTCATGGTAAAAGGAACCATCTTGTGGAATTCTGTTGTCGTAATTGGAACATTCCCTGAGGAATGTAAATTATGCTCACAGTCACTCTCATGGTGGTTATCTCAGTATAGTACTAGAACATGCTGTCCTTTCCTTTTATTTAGTCCCATTATCCAAGGTCAAAAGGTAATACTTTATTACAGAATTGTCATAGTGTAATAGTACTTCAACTCTTCAGCATATACAGTATAAAACAAACATACAGTGAATTCATTTACAAATCCAAGATTTACACAGATAAAGCTTTAACACAAATAATAATTGGATACATTTAATAAAAAAATTATTTGTTTGATACACTCATTCAGCATGCTCACAAAACATTACATACAAAACTATGAAAATATTTCTAAGATATTGCCATAAACTGGAACAGCTGACACACAGTAATTATAATGTGCTTATAATCAGGTGGCATAGTAGTGACAATAATTACAGTATGATGTTATATATTTTCATACAGCTTTATATTGAATTGATTTCTGAATTGTAAAATGCATTTCTACAGTCACATCATTTATTAACCACTGTCTGTATTTGATCATTGAAGTGTAATATACAGTGCCGTCACAAAGTATTCGTAAATCTTCAAACGAACCCCTGCACAGGACCAGGAGTCCTTTACAAATGCATACTAGAGAATGTAAGCTGAACAGAAGTATGTTCAAAAGTTACATTTATTAACATATATGTTAAAATTTAAGATACTATAAAGATATTTCTGAACTATTTTAAATTAACCATTTGGCACTTGCTTCTTCTAGAGAAATGATTCAATAAATTGGTTCAAAAGTGTGGTAATTAATGTAATAAAACATATCTTAATAAACAAAGTGATTAAAATGTGACAAATTTTAATTTTCTTCCTTTCACATGACCAAATCCAGAAATTGAATGAGGCAGATATTATAAGGAGAATAAGGTTTTTTTTGCATTATAAACCTCGATCAAGCATCATGCACATGTTGCCCACTTTTGTGCACTCCAGGAATCTGTTGCATAATCATAAAAATGGAGGTCATAGTTTGAAACCAAAGCTGTTGTGATATTTCAAGCTTGTCCAATAGCACAGCCATTCAACAGATCCCCACTTAAAAGGGTCCTACTGCTATCACCCCTATCAGCTCCAGCTCTCAGCTGTTCCAGTTCTTCAGTGCAAGACAGCTAAATCTAAGCCTCAATTGCACTAATGCAGCATCTCAGCAGGTTGATACCACCTATAAGCTTCTCATGAAGAGAACAGCCCCATGTGCAGAGCTGCTTTAGGGACCCTGGCCCACAGCTGTACCTGGCTTTTGACCTAAAAGAAAACAACTCTAGTCACAATGAGAACACTACTTTTGACCTCAGGACCTCTTGAACCCTATAGGTTTATTAAGCATAAAAATATTATTGACTGTTTTCATTCCAGGCCACTAGTAAACGTAAAAGTCAAGCAAAGAATTATCATGGCACAGCACTTAAAAGTGTGACATGATATATGCAAATATATTTTACAGTATATGGATCAAAGCCAATACATATCTGTTGCCTCTGAAAAAGCCCCTGCATTCATCCCACAGCAAATCAGATTACAGCAGAGCAACCCTTTTAAACTAGAACGTATATTTTTGCTATCTAGCTAACATTCTGATGCTGATTCATTTTGAATATGTGCTGTATATGTTTAATGCTACTACTGTTACACTGCGGAAGGTCAGCATTGCACAAGCTGGCTCCAGCTAAAATACCTCTTGTACTTACTCATGTACTCATTATTGTGTATATGAATTCATATTCATGCACACAATAATGATGTTTAATTCTCATAACACTGTTACTGAATACTGGCATATTCTAAAATCAGATGCTTGGGCCATATCCCAAACTGCAATACTACTGTACTAAATAATGGCAGTACAACATTGGCGCCTCTGTTATTTACACATACTACGTAGAGTGCTTTATGCAGTCTGGGACACATCCTTATATTCCATGTGTGCACTAGCAGCCTCGAGAATCTTCTGCATTGGGAGAAAGAATGAAGTACTATCCATTTTATGAAATGCCATTGTGCAATGCTGCCATTGAAGACTTCAGCTTTTGAGCTCTGACCATGTCTTGATATCTAGATATCACGTATTGACGTTTTGGTTTCTGATCCTGGCTTGTATGACTACATTTTGGTTTTGTGATATGAGACATTTACTACAGATGAAAAACATATACACACATATACAGTATACACACACACTTAACTCACCAGCTCTCCTAGAAAAGGGATTGATGCCATCAGCTTGGGTCTGTGACGGCAGCATGCTGGAAGAGACCTTTGGTGGAGCAGGGATGTTAGGAATGGGTGTTGACTCCTGAAACAAATTTTTGTGACTTTTTGTGACAAAATGGAAAATATATCAAAACCCAACATATGATCCACCTGACAAACTGATCACCCAAGAGCAAAACTGGGTATTACAGTAGCCAAAAAATGATGAAGTCTAGGATGAACTAGATAAACTAAATACGCCTAATTATGCTACACATACACTATATGGTCAGAAATATGTGGACACCAGACCATCACACACATATATGCTTGTGGAATATCCCATTCCAAAACCATGGGCAATTATATGGAGTCAGTCCCATCTTTCCTACAACATCAGCCTCTACTCTTCTGGGAAGGTTTTCCTTTAGATATTGGAGAGTGACTGTGGGGATTTACCCATTCATCCACAAGAGCATTAGTGGCACTGATGTTGAGGAAGAAGGTACAGCACACATTTGTCATTCCAATTTAACACAAAGGTGTTCATTAGGGTTGAAGCCATCATGTATTTATGGTCCTTTATACCTTTATGCTTTCTGTACAGGGGCATTGTAATGCTGGAATAGATGTAAGCTCAGCTCCTTGTGTCCAGGGAAGGAAAATGTTCATTAATTAATTCATTCATTCATTCATTTTCTTATTCCTTTTCAGGGTCACGGGAGAGCCGGTGCCTAGCCGGCAGCTTAGGGCGCAAGGCAGGAACAACCCTAGTCAGGGCGCCAATCTATCATAGGGCACACACACACACACTTGTAGAGACACCAATCAACCTAATGTGCATGTCTTTGGACTGTGGGAGGAAACCGGAGTACCCAGAGTAAACCCACACAGACACAGGGAGGACATGCAGAATCCACACAGAAAGCACAGACCGGGGATCGAACCTGGGACCTTCTTGCTGTGAGGAGACGGTGCTACCCACCATGCTGCCGGAAAATGTTTATGATAAAAGTAAATAAATAAATAATTTTGGCCATTTAACATGACCAGGACAACAAAACATAAATAATTAATAGAAAAATAATAAAATATTTTAAAGGATAAATATAAAACAAGTAAAAAAAAAACAGACTGCCACTTAAATTGTCTTGAGACAGCTTTATTTCTTACTAATTAACTAACTAGTAGTTGTTGTTGTAGTAGTATAATTACCATGAGAGCAGGTTTGGTTTCTTCATATTGATCCTTTGGACTATCTTTAGGCTTTGACTTGAACCATCCACTAAACCAGCCTGACTTTGTTTCCTGCTTAAAAACAAAACATTATAAAAAGTTCATAATACTTCAACTTGATTTGAAAATATTTAATATTAATATTTCAAATATTTAACACACTGACCTTTTCTGATTTCGGACTGGTGGTTTCCTTTGTATTAGTCTCCACAGGGGTCATCATACTCAGATCAGCACTACCAAGAGCAGTTCCATTATTAGGAGCACCCATCTTGAATACAGAGACACATGGTTGTTTAAAAATGTTTTAAGAAACAAGTGACAAACATACTATCCTTAGTTATAGATTCCAAATACTCTCATACACTGATTACTACACTGAATGATGATGGCTTTGTTTGCCTTTAAATAGGTAAATCTGAGAAATAGCATAATCTATTTTCTTACCATGTTTTTATCAGCGGAGAACTCACTATCTAAAAAGACAAACACATTTCCATAGAGACAAGTAACAATGTCATGTGTGGTATGTGTAGGACATTACAGGCATTACATTTAGCTTTAAAATCTAACAAACCTAATTACATAATAACTGTGTTATTAACAAAAGCATATATTCCCCAACTAACATTCACAAACATTCAGCACAGACCAACATTAACCATCATTCACATACACACACCAGCATTCATCAACACCAACATACACCATCATTCAGCACACACTGGCACTCTAACACCAACATTTTCACCCCCACACTCAACATTGTTCAACACAAACTTTCGCCATGATTCACCTACACACTCTAACATTATCCAACACCAACATTCACCATTATTCACCTACATATACAAATATTAACCAACACCAACATTCACCAACACTCACCTACATACTCCAACATTAACCAACACCAACATTCACCAAAGCGCTCCTACATACTACAACATTAACCAACACCAACATTCACCAACTCCCTCCTACATACTACAACATTAACCAACACTCGCCTACATACTCCAACATTAACCAACACCAACATTCACCAACACTCACCTACATACTCCAACATTAACCAACACCAACATTCACCAAAGCGCTCCTACATACTACAACATTAACCAACACCAACATTCACCAACGCCCTCCTACATACTACAACATTAACCAACACTCGTCTACATACTCCAACATTCACCATTATTCACCCACACACTCTAACATTCTCCAACATTCACTATCTGTCAGTTACAACATTCACAGTCACCTACACACTCCAACATTCTCCAAAATTCACCATTATTCACTTACACACTCCAACATTAACCAACACCAACATTCACCATCATTCACCTACACACCCAAACACCAACATTCATCATTCAACTACACACTCCAATATTAACCAACACCAATATACAGTATGTATACCATCATTCAACACATACCAACAGACATTCAACAACACAGACATTAACCAACATCAACATTCACTAAGACACATTAACATTAACCAACAACAATATTCACCATAGTTCACCTACACCAAACATAAACCAACAGACATTCACCAATACCATCATTCAGCAACACACACATTAACAAATACCAACATTCACTAAAGGCACATTAACATTAACCAACACCAACAATCACCAATAGACACCAACATTCACTAATAAACACACACACACACCACCACCACATTTTCATCAACATTCATCAACATTCAACAACAGTCATCAGCACACACCAACATTCACCACCACTCATACAGTATTTGGGTTTGTTGGTGACTGGTGTTTAGAACCTAGGGTGCACTGACCAAATGTTTTCCAACAGTGAGTTCCAATAAGATTCTAACCTGTATTATTGTGGGACCTTGGATCCAGACCAGAAATAGTCTGATGGTATAATGTGTCAGAAACATTAACACTATCCTGAGCTCCATGAATTGGTGGGAGTTCAGAAGAGACCAGATTCTGCTGGGAATAAATGGGAACTGGAGCATAGATTTGAGGAAGCCGATCTTCAGCAGCACTTGTTTGGGTTTCTGGGACGCCAGACTGTTCCTCTGAAGGGTACGAGGTATAGGCGTGTTCTGCTGGGGAGTAAGTGGAGTAAAACTGTTCTTCTGCAGGGTAAGAGGAATGGGGATGTGCTGCAGACTGAAGCTGATTGTAATGCACATTTTCCGAACCATTATGACTGTCCTCTGTAACAGAAGTGTGGGTCATCTCACTGGTGGAAAGTTCACCAAGACCTATAAAAATGTACACTGGATTACTTTGCAGTCTTGAACTATTTTCAGAACAAGATGCTATAAACAATAAGCACTTGTCTGACAATAAATACAGAATCTAAGATGACCCCTAAAAATCTGTTTGCTGTACACTTTTGCTGCAGAAATATGTTGATCTACAAGTATGTTATCGCACATGTTACTGCCTTTTATCTCTTGGGGAAAAATATGTTTATTTTTATGCAGTGAGTGCTGCTTCAAAACCTTTGGCCTATAGTGTATATATAGACATATCAGCTTGCTAACTAGCAGGTTAAATTAATTAAGTCACATGAGATGTACAGCTGCAGTTATATATACATAAACCCCAAACTGAAAATGGCATTTCAAATGTTACATTTTGAAATATTAAACAGTTTATTGGTCATGCTTATACTTAGTAGATAGCCCCTGATGTTCTCGCCGAAATAAATGGCGAGGGTAGTCAATGTTAACAGTATTGTAACATTGAATTTAAGGTTTGTCAAGTTCTGCTGTCTCTTTCTGGATGTGATGGTAACACACTGAACAATGTGAATGTTCCCTTTGAGTTAACATTGTGGGACACTAATTTACCAGCACACTCCCTCTTCTCCTCTTGGGCCCAAGCAGTGGCTTCAACAGCTGACAGATTCAAACCATTACTGCCTGCATTCCCCATCTACAAATACAAATGCTTTATTAGGACTGCTGTATAGGACAGAATATAAGCGACCTGATTATGCAGGAATATAAGAGCATAATATATGAGGAAAAAACATTTTCTTTTCCAAATTGAATTTAAAATTTAGCAATAGAATTTGAGGGCTAAAGGCTCTGTAAAAAGACTCAATGGTTACAGTCAGCAATACTAGAATCTGAACTGGTAACCTTTGACATTCATGTATGAATTTGACATACAGTATATCTATGTACATATACAGTATCTATCTATCTCTTACTTTACATCTCTCTCTTGTTATACGTACAGTATATTCACTGACCATATATGTATATGTATGTTATATGTATATAACCAATTGTTATAATGATCTGTTCAAAAAATACTCACCCATGACTTATTATACAGTATATACAGCTTATACTTTTCTCTACACTCATTGTCCATTTTCTCAGTTCCATTTACCATATAGCTACACTTTGTAGTTCTACAATTACAGACTGTAGTCCATCTGTTTCTCTACATACTTTGTTTGTCCCCTTTCCTCTGTTCTCTAATGGTCAGAACCTCCACAGGACCAACACAGATCAGGTACTATTTGGGTGGTGTATAATGATGGTCAATGAGTGTAGAGAAAAGTAGGTGGTCATAATGTTATGCCTGATCGATGTGTGTGTATAGTACCAGTCAATAGTTTGGACACACCTTCAATTCAGTGGTTTTTCATTATTTTAAACTTTTCTGCATTGTAGATTAATACCAAAGTACATAAA
This sequence comes from Hassar affinis, assembly GCA_025674545.1. Taxonomy (NCBI): domain Eukaryota; kingdom Metazoa; phylum Chordata; class Actinopteri; order Siluriformes; family Doradidae; genus Hassar; species Hassar affinis. Next base: position 17,416,001 of record JAOVYV010000016.1, on the reverse strand, counting down.
TACATATGGATTTATGTAGTAAACAAAAAAAGTGTTAAACAAACCAGAACGTGTGTTATATTTTAGATTTTTCAAAGTAGGCACCTCTTGCTTAATTGACAGCTTTGCACATCTTGGAATTTTCTCAGTCAGCTTTAAGAGGTCAAATGGAATGGCTTTCATTTAACAACTGTGCCTTGTCATGAGTTCATTTCTTGAATTACTTGCCCTCTTCATGTGTTTGAGACAGTTGTGTTGTGAAGAGGTAGAGTTGGTATACAGTGAATAGCCCTATTTGAGTAATGTTCTAATCCATATTATGG
>JAOVYV010000016.1:17219827-17231293 GCA_025674545.1 Hassar affinis | reverse complement strand
GTGCCCTATGTGGCCGGCTAGGCACCGGCTCCCCCGTGACCCTGAAAAGGAATAAGCGGCCAAGAAGATGAATGAATATTTTTACACCATTACATATTACTCATATACCCAGGGGATCTTTTGTTCTGCCTAGGCATAGCTAGTCAGAATGATCTAAAAAGTTCTATCCAAGATACAAATACATCAAAATGACATTTAATTTTTGGTATTCACATTATATTGTTTGCTGCAAAAATGCCTTATGGATTATTGAAAGAAATATTTGTGGAACCAAGAACAGGACCACCACCAATTATAGGAAAAATAAAGAATGGTATGAAACAGTGAGGCTGGTAATACCTTAGCAATCCTAAGAAGTAAAGGCAAAAACACATTTAAATGAAAATAGATTTTTTTTATTTGAGTTTATATTTACTGGAATATGGTCACTATGAAATAACCAGATATCCTTCTTCATTTCGCTTCTGCGAGGATGCTGTGTAAAGTGCTTGAGTGATGGACAGAAGGAAGTCAACTGAGGAGGGATGGCCACAAGCATCAGGGTAAAAAAAAAAAAAACAACATAACGTTGTATTGTCAACTCTGCACAAACAGCAATACCTTGATTAACCAGTGACCACAAAACTCCAACTTTAGGCATACTTCTCTGCCTAGTGCTGAATCAACAGTGACAGTTTTCAAATGCATGACCAGTCAATGCTGTGCATCTGAGAGAATTTAAATGGAATGGAATTATAATTCACTTAAACATTTCTCAGTAATCAAAAATATATCGTCAGTCACAGAATGACATACAATAACATTTATATTACTGAGTTACATATGCAAAGGTCACATTCATATGCATATTAATTCTACTGTATACAAAATACTGATTATTTCAATTGACGTTACATTGCTGTGAAAGATGGCCAAGTAAATGCAACAGTTAGAGAGCAAGTGTATGAGTTGCAAATCCAATAAGCAGACTTGTAAAAATGCAATTGATCAAGTTTTGCAACTACCTCCACAAAGGTGTTTTTACAAATGTTCCTATTGTGATTACAAATCAACAACTCATTAGCTATCGTGCTACATTTAGGAAATGAGTGGGTTCTGCCAAAAATAAAACTACACATTGCAGAGCTCTGACAGATACATCTTACTACTGTGAAATACTGAAAAGGGGCTGCTGTAGGGACACAAGACGGGGACAAAAAAAAAAAAAAAAAAAAAGTAGGCAAGGACCGTATGTGTGAATCACACATTGCAGCTATACAGTTACATGTCTCAAAACTTACAATGGAATGTTATTCATATAGAACTGCTTTACCTCCATACATGTAAAAATCAGTGAAACAAAACAAAATTGTACAAAAAGTACAATGTGTGTGTTTTTTTTTACTAGCTGGATTATGGACTCGCATTACAGTTTCATCAACAACTGCAACAGTGCAAGAAGACCTGTTTCATCATTTCTTAGGATATGAAAGCAGCAGTGGACCATTTTCAGCACAAAACAAAAGGGGAAAACAAAATGCAAAATAAAAGACTATTGGAGGTGCAATCACCATTTTAGTTCATTTACTGCCCTTCATAAAATGAAGACGTGATAATGTGTGTACTTCAACACTGGAACGTAAGCAAACATCCAAATACCAATATTATTAATAACTATATCAATTCAATACACAAGCAGCCCATTGCATGGCATGCTCCACTTCAATTGTACATGGAAAATTAGCACTTTCTTAAATATTACTATAGCCACTTCAGGATGAACGAGAACACCACATTGGTGAGATGCTAGAACCCGTTTCAGTCACCAGGACTTGTGGAGCTTATTAGGAAGCAGAGGAGACCAGCTACTCTTATTACAGAACAGTAGCATATACATTTTTAAACAAATAGGTTTATTTATTCATTTTACAGTCGTCATTTCAGTCGAGGTTCTTCTCAAAGGTGGCCATGATGTCATGTTGCATGGTCATGTCAATGGTTCCAGACATCTTAAGAGAGGAAAAACAGTGAGGAGGATAAGATGCATGTTAAATATAATTACTTAAAATGTGTGTGCGGCTGGTGTGACTGCAGGCTTTCATTCCACCCCAATAGGAGGCACACTTAGTTAGTTAGATAGTTATACTAACTAAACAAGTGAAATTAACAATGACTCCTGCTTGGTTGGAATGAAAACCTGCAGCCAATGAGAACTTGGTCATAGACTATGACTACTGATTCAAAAACCAGCTCTTTACAGTGGAAAGCAAAAACAGTTCAAGATTAGGCACAGAGCCTGTGGAAGAGTGTTCAGGTGTATGGTACTCACAGCTTCCCGTCTGCGTCTCTCCTGCTCTCTCTTGCGTGCCATCTCTCTTTCACGGTCCATGGAGCACAGGATAGGAGCAGAAGGTTCTGGAGTTTTAGGTTGGTCCAAGATAGCTGCCATAATGGGAAGCTCTGCAGACTCTAGCTCTGTTCTGGAGGCTTGGATCTCTGGTTTGGCCTTAGAAAGCTGCTGTGTCAAGCTGTGAATCATTAAAAAGCAACACTGTCAGTACTTTTATGCAGTACTACCGAACCTGCTTGTTATGCAACAATTCATAGTGGGCTACAGCCATAGGGAACAGAGTCTAGAAGTAAATTAGTAAGACATGAGTTGTAATGGGGATCCTAAACAGTCCTTCTACTGGAACTGGAATAACAAGTGGACTTGGGATTGTGCACCTCTATACACATTTTCTTCCAGAAATACAAAAACTGCAATGAACACAAGTTCCATGCTTTTAAGATAAGTAGATAAAAGTATAGAAACTGCATGTCACTTAGCACTAAGCCCTTCCACATAATAAAAGGAGCCTAAAAGACCAAATTTACAAACAATAGTTGTGAGAAAGTTGCTTCTAAATGGATATCACACCTCTTGCTACATCATCAGTGCTTAAATGTACAATATGAAACATCAATTTAAGCCAGCCAATGACTAATAAATTCTGGTTTGAAGCCAAGAAAACAGTGTTAGGGTTGAGCAGTGAGCAACCTTGCCCCCTTTACTCAGACTAAAGGCCACAGACCAACATTTCCACCCCACCTGCTTTTGTCCGAGCTTATCCTGTCACGTCCAGCCTCCAGCTGGAGCTTACGTGCCCTTTCCCGTTCCTCCTTCTCAATGGCAACTTTGCGGAATTGTTGGAAACTCTCTTTGGATGACCGGATGGTAGCAGGAGCAAGAGCAGCCATCTTGCCCAGGCTTGTCCAGGAGTCTGCATGTTTCAGAACAATTTCCTACCAAAGTCAAACGCAAATAAGATTAATATAACTAACTGGCATTACTTACATAAAAAATGCAGTTTGTTTGTTTATTGGTTTTTAACATCATTTCAGCATCAATGACTATTTGAACGACAAACACAAGGTTACACTGATACACAATTCTTTCCTCGGTACACAACTGTAACCTATGAACACAGTCATGGAGCAATTTTGTATGTCCAATTGACCTAACTTGCATGTCCTTGGACTGTGGAAGGAAAACAGAGTACCCCGTGTAAACCAACACACACAGGGAGGACATGAAAGGACCCAGACCAATCCCACCTGGGGGATCGAACCAAGGACCTTCTTGCTGTGAGGCAGCAGGGCTACCCACTGAGCCAGATGCACTGCAGTGTTATTCCAGAAATAGTATTAGAGAAAACACTACGAACATGAGGTACCGTTTTAGCCATGCTGGGCCTGTGTTCTTGGCTGGATTTGTCCGGTTCACCATCCTCTGTGGGTTTAGACCCTGTGTAGTGTGTGGAAGTGGAGAAAGAAACCCAGTGAAAACAGTTCTGGACACAAATATGGGTTAGAAGGAAGAAGACTTTCAAAAGAAATGCTGACCAGGCATTGTGTACAGCTGAGCAAATGGCTCTGCCATTGCACCTGGGTCCCCCTGATCTTTCACATGTGCCAATGGGGTGTTCAGACTGGGACACTGATATATGAGAGAGACAAAGAAAGAGAGAGAAAGATAGAGAGAAATGTGATATGAGAAAGATATGAGAAGGTAAAGAGAAGATAAAGAGAAACTATGCATGTGCATTAATAAAAACGGTTTAACAATGGGATTAAACAAATATAAATAAATAAATAAATAAGCAATCTAAAGGAAATGAGATCACCGATTGATTCAATGGCAGTAAATCCTAACTTGTTAGAAACAAAAGTAAACATTTTCAACTATTATCTAACCAGAACCATTAGTAAAATTGTAACGCACCATCAGATTTACCTCTTTCTTGGTGATGAGCTGGTGTTTTGCCACAGATGTTGCAGAGATTGAAGAGGGCAATCCGGGAGGAGAGGATAGCGGAGAAAGGAGAGCAGGGAAACCTGACAAGTTGGGAAAAGTTTACAGTGAAGACGGGTAATAAAATTCTGAGCAAATACGAAATACAGGGAGCTGATAGCAGAAGCACGGCACTGACAAACAAATGCAGCCATGACTTTTTAAAAAGAGAGACAAAAAGTAATTCTAGCAACAAGACAAAAACACAATGCTTAGTCACGTAATAGGAGAAAGGCGGTGCATGCAGAGCTAGTCAGTCTTGCGGGTTTGGCGTTTGAGGGCAACGGGAGGCAAGGGAATCGAACAGGCACAAACGACACGATTCAGAGCAACGATCTTACCTTTCTGTTGAGCCTTAAGCAAAGGATTTATGATGGCAGCAGTTGGGAGGGGGCATGTTGGTTCTGTGGGGGAACTGTGGGAACTGAAGGAACTTGGCAGACTCTTGGGCAAACTGGGTGAAGGAGCTGGATGTGGGCAGGCTGCTGGTGGAGACTTTCTCGGCAGCATTTTTATGAGACTATGTGGGGAGGATGGAAAGGAGGAGATGTCTGTGGCAGGAAGGACAGTAGGAGGTGAGGGACTTTGCTCAGAGGGCAGATTTAAGGGAGCCATCCAGGTCTTTCGAACTAGAGGAGTGGCTTTGGCACTGGGTCTGGAAGGCTGAGGAGGTAGCTGGCTGTGCAGGGCTAGAGTGGAGGATGTGGTAAAGGTTTAAGAGGAGAGAAATGATGAATGAAAAGCAGAACCACTGCATACACCAAATTGTCATTACCCTCATATTCTATTTTTGGACAGCTCTGCTCTCTGACAATAAAATCTGTCCATTTCAGAGGGAAGACTAGGGGCATCTGCCTTTTAAACCTCCTCATTTTAGACAAATATGAAGTATCGCATACATACTGTTAAAGCAAATGTGCACCTTTCGCCACTGGTTTCAATAAGAACATGCATAAGACTTGCATAAGAATTACCGGCATAACTACAGACATGATATTTAGGTTTTTTGGGTTACACAGTTACCATTAATGGAGTCTAATCCCATTCACTACACAAGAGTTGTTTGGAAGAAAGAGATGGCTGACAATATTGTTATGAATATAAAACATAAATTATAAATAATGTATTACAACACCAAACATTTGCTCATGTAAGCTGTGATAAAAATGGGCAGTTACTGAAATACAAGTTTTATTTTTTGACCATTGCTTTAAAAGTTGGTACATTCTTACCATATGTACACCACAGTGCACCATTGGAATCCCCAGTAAACATTTATAAACAGTCTCAGTCTCTCTCTCTCTCACATACACACAAACACACACACAGAAGGGGTGCAGATGCAGTGAACCTAACCTGGCGGCGCTTTGGCCTCCTCAGCAGGTGGCTTGGTGGCCTGTTCTGACGGGTCTTTTGATGACTCCTTCATCTCAAGGGCAATGCTCTTCTTCAACGCCTGATCATGGAAGGAGGGGGAATTTTGTTTCACTGTGTTGCATGAAGTGAAAAGCTCCATGCACCCATACTAAACATAATCCTGAGGTCAAGGCTAAAGGTAATTATTTCTTTACCTTGTTTTTAATTTTGTTGCCATGACCATGGGCTTTGTTTTTCTTCGTAGATTTCTGCTCTGTAAGACACGTATAATGAATTTGAATGCAATGTGAGCAGGGGGAAAGGACTGAGCCTAAACTCCACACAGTGCTGTGTGCTATTGCCTGGGCAGACCTTTCCAGGACTGGATATCCAGGACTTGAAATAATAAAAAAAAAAAAGTTTATTTAAAACAATAAGCATTGACATACATATGACAACATAGCTAAAGCTAGTTAGTAGTTCTGGAAGAGTGAAGTGTCCTAAATCTGCCCCTTTACATTCTGAGGTGTGCATGCTCAGCATGCATGAGTAGAAATGTGCATGATATGTGCCATAGTGAATGTGATGGTGAGTAAAGTGAAAGCAACATATGATGACAAAATAAAAGACAAAACACACCACTAGGTTTAAAATGTACAACTGTCTAAGAAAATGAGTTTATTTGAATCTCTGGGTGTCAAACACCAAGGTCAAGGAGTCAACTTTATACCTGTTTAGGTAAATAAGTGTACACAGCTACAAAAAGATGTTTTCATTTTAGCAGGACAAATATCTAACTTCTAAAATAAAGCTTTGTTTGATCCTACTATACCCATGCCAATTAAAATCTGGTCAGTACCCTCACACAACATTATGATGCATTTTCATACAATCAGATTAAGATTGTTTCGTTACACATATAACTTTACAAAATCCTATAATATATTTACAAGGTGAAGTCACAATCTAAACAAATGCAACAGGAGAACCACAAAGTGATGACTCAATGCAGCAAGGTTTAAAAGAGGAACAGCTAGAACTCAACATGGATGACAGGATGTCCTACGAAGCAAGAATCTGTGATAATGTGTTTACCTTTTCTGTCTCTAAGATGCATGTGGGTCCTTTACATCAGCACAGTGGTAGGCAATGTAACTACCATAGCTAAAATCTGTACATCACATAATGCTTTTCTAGGCCTCATTGGTGTATTAAAAGAGAGAGAGAGAACAAGCTTTTTTATTTAGGTGTGCTATGAGGCTTTGCTGTTTCAACTTATTAGCATAACTAAGTTACACACATCTAAGGCAAAAATACCTTATGGTATTATGATTTTTTTTGTCTACCCTCATCTCAGTGCCTTTAAAAATGCTTAGGGCCCTTAATGCTTTGTTTCCACTGACATGTAACACTTGACACATTTAAACCTAGACACAGTCTTGTTTCACTTTGCATTACAGACACACTTATTTGGATTTGGACCTTAAACGCTTACACTCACTACAGCTACTGCTATGAAATTATTGATCCAAATCCAATCACAACAGCCAGATTCTATTCTTGAAATTAAAATCTTGTTAGTGTGTCACAGGCTCAGATTTTGTGGTGATGCATTTGATCATGGTTTGAATGAAAGATGGACATCGGGTGTTTCCCTGCACTGAGCACTAGCTGGCCTCATTTCAAACTATAGCACTGCCTTAGAGAATGCCAACAGACATAAATAAGTGATTAGGATGAAACGTGAACAAAATATTCAAAGTCTAAAAAATAAAAAAGAAAAGAAAAGAAAAATTACCACACAAAAAGAAAATAGCGCCTGACAAACCTGTAGCCAGGAAGCATGTTTTCTAACACTTATGTGCTCATTTGTAAGGAAACGTGTGCAAAATATACAACAGAAAAGCTCACACCCATTTTTAACAGTATCCAAAAAAAAAAAATAAATGAACTGAGTAGCATTCAAGTATCTGGTGTTCCAGTATGTGTTAAAGTGACATTGGTTCTATTAATGGGGGGAAAAAACCCAGTGTGTCCAAGAAAAAGTAATAATTTTTTTGGTGTGTCTCCTTTTCTTCCCCTCAGCCAACTAGTCAAGTGTGGGAAGGTGAGGGTGGGGAAATTTCGACCTTGCCCCAGAGAAGATTAAAAGGATAGAAAGGTGGGAAAAGAGGGAGAAAGTGCTTGTGGAGATCAGCTAACCTGAGTCAGAGTCACTGCTATCAGAAGAACTAGAGTCAGAACTACTGTCAGAACTGGCGGAGGAACTGCTGCTCTCACTAAGGCGGGAAGAGAGCGCCAGCTCCTTGGGCTCTGCTGCCATAAATTCACCTAAAAATGGAGAAAGACGATGGCTGTTGAGCTGAATGCAAAGTGGTTATGTTTTTAGATAAATTGGTACTGTATTTGCTAAACAAGACCAAAAAAATGTTCGTGTACAGTATATGCTGTTAAAGCCATTTACACTTGCATAACATTTGGCTAAAATACATCTCAGATTTCAGTGGATTGAGTGAGCTTTTAAGTGTATCAGGTGAAATTTTCATGTAAACAGTTCCAACAGAATCATGAAACCATCTGGTATAAAACTGGATCTTCTACTCTGGAAAGTATGATTTGCTGTTGGTTATTAAAATGCGAGAACAGAGAAAATGGAACCTTACTCTTTGACTTGGTCCTCTTGCTCGGGTTTAGCTCTTCACTGGCATTCTGTTTCCCTGTCTTCTTTGTCTTATCGTCTTTGTGTTTTTGAGGATTTTTCTCTACAGAGAGAGAGAGGAGCATATACATTGTCTTTAATGCTTGTAAAATCCTGATTTTATCTCAACAGTGTAGTACTGTACTCACGGCTAGGCCCCTTAGGCTTCTTCCTGAGGCAGGTCATGACAAAGGTCTCCAGAGCTCGGAGCGTAGTTGGTTTGAGCGTCTCAAAGTCAATCTCTATCTCTTCAGGATCTGTGTCTCTAAGCATAGTCTCTCTGGCCTTGATGATATTCACCACTTTGCCTAGTTTGTCTCCAGGCAGCTTGTTGATGTCCAGACTCAAACGTCGTTTCTCCTCGTAGGACATGGGCAGTGCAAGCTCTTCTTCAGATTCGTACCCTTTGCTCTCCATAGTCCTTCTGACCACAGAAGGGCTTGTTTTTAGAATGGAAATAATAGAAAATGCACACACACAAAAAAAAAAAAAGAAAAAAAAGCATGAATGTGAGTGTACACCTACCCTGATGACTTGCTGCTACTCGACCTCTTGTGCACTTTCTCTGGAGCTGCTTTCCGCTCTTCGCCACTCTTTCGCTTTTCTTTTTTTCTTTTCTCCTTCTTTGACTTCTCTTTCTTCTTTTGCTTCAGCAAAGGTGTTTGGGTCAGTAATTGCAGCTGCTCCCTCACTGCTTTTAGCTAAATGACAGACGTGTTTCTGTATTTAGAAAAACAGATAAAGAAAAATCTACAAAAGCAAAAAGGTACAAAGATATTGTGCAATACCTGTTCCTCCAAAAGGGACAGCCTTTGTGCTCTTTTCTCTTCGTCTTCCTCAGAGTCAGAAGAGCTTTCTGACAAAGAAGACTCTGAGTCACCGCTCTCTGAGCTGGACAGACTTTCTCCTTGCTCGCTTTTGGTTCTTTTTGGCACAAGGTGCTGGCCAGGAGCCGAAGGTCTTGGCTCGTCTGGAATCTTGGAAAAGCGGGACTCAAAAACCTCCTGAACAGAGGAGACCAACAGTCATGGTCAGCCATCTCTTTTAAAATGCACACCAACCCAAGATATGCCCATGGTCCATATAATTTAAGTTCAAATAAAAAATTTAATTGAGCTCATTCACCTGGAGTTTTCTGGCCATAGACACAACCTCATGGGTAGGCGGGTTGTATTTATAACAATTTGAGAACATAAGACGAACGTCTGCAGCCAACTGCAAGGCGTCTGTGTATTCACGACTGTCCATCTTTTTCTGTGGAGGAATACAAGTAACTCAGCTACTCATTGCGCTATACAAAAACATCCATAATTCAAGACTTTATAAACCCTTTCGAATTTCTGTTCATCAGAACTCAACACTTTTTAACCACCCCAGCAATGACATTTACACATCTCCCACCTTAAGTGAAAACAGGGTTGGCTCTAGACTAATGAAGGCACCAAACAACAATAAAAGCTGCTTTTGCAATCTCATGTAGTCGAGAGATGGTGAAATAACAACAGAGGACATTTGTCTGTAGTTTTCCATATTTTGAGTAACTTACTGGGATAAGAACCAACGTTGACAGATGTGTACATGTACAATAAGCATCGGATTAGCTAAAGGTAACAGGATGTGTGGTGAACATCAAATGTCCTTCAAATATATTTTTCAGATTTAAAATATTGACTTATAGGAACAGCTTGATGTTTATAGAAAGAGCCAGTCCCAAGAGTCCTTGATCAGCCACAGAAAATTACGGTGTGCCAAACGTTTCTCTAGGTTTGTACTGGTGTTACAAGGCTTACACTGCTAACACACAAGGGAACCTTGTCTACAACGTATTTAATTGCATGATTAAATAACTACACAATCAGGTTTGCTCAAACCACTTGGACAAATATTGTTTCATAACAGCATATAAGCCTATAGCATTACAGTTGCAGTACTGGCATGCTTTTGTCCAATTTAATAAAGCACCCTGTAACTTACACCACAATATCAAGTTTATTCAAGGTTACTGGGCAACTTGATACAGGACAATGTGATGATTTGTGTACACTTTGCACAATGTTAAACTGGCAACCTTAATAACAGTCCTGCAGCTTCAGTGTAAAACTAAAGACATAAACTTTGAACACAAATCAAGCATTTCTGATCAAATGATTTAATTTTTATCTTACTTTAATGGTGCCCAAATCCATGGGCTGATGGATGATATCGTGATAGTCGTGCAGGCCGAGTGCCTCAGCATCCACTGGCTCGTAGAATGGCCAAGCGTAGGCAGCATGCCTCTTGGCAAACATCTCCTTCACGATACCGCTACAGTACTTAAGCCTTTCGGACAGCTTGGCTCTGCGCCCCACCTGGTGCTGCTGCGGCGACTCGGGCAGGTCTTTTCGTGGTGGTTTGATGGGTCGCCCGCTGCCTCGCCGTGAGAACAACTTCAGCACCTTTGGTTCCGAGATACAGGGTGATGACTCGCTGCTGGTGAGGACAGGGGCAGTGGGGGTTGTGGTGTCTGCTTTTCTTTTCACCCCCCTTTTTAACTGAAATGCAAATACAGGTTGAGAAAATCACATCATTGTCTCAGGTAAAAACATTTACACATCTGCATTACGTAAAAAAGACTGACTTTGGCTTCAAGCTGAGCAGACAGGGGCGCGGATGAGATGGTGTGCAGTGCCTCAGGAGGGATGACGGTCACTGTCTGTTGCAACACAACCTCAGACACAGGAGAGCGAGGCCGCATTTTCCCCAGTCCTGTTACCAAACAAAGAGACAACTTACTTCTCCAGCCTGAACATGACTGCACTAACAGTATCCAGAATATAAGAAAAAAGGGAAAAAAGCATGGAATGGCAACACCACACTGGGGTAAAGAAACCGCTATGGCGCTAGGGGTGTAACGATACAGTCTGCTCACAAATCGATTCACAATACCGAGTTCACGATTCAATTTTCTTACGATATTTTAAACTAAATTTAAACAAAGAACAATTATGAAGGGGCGGCACGGTGGCGCAGTGGTTAGCGCTGTTGCCTCACAGCAAGAAGGACCCGGGTTCGATCCCCGGGTGGGGCGACCTGGGAAAATTTCTGTGTGGAGTTTGCATGT